>SOPI01000205.1:0-65000 GCA_021307395.1 Trypanosoma vivax
GCACACGGTTTCAGTCGCGCCGCGTGTGTGACGGAATTCAAGTTGCACTCAGCTACAGCGCCCCACGCATACAGGCGCTGCTAGCAGGCACAAATTTGGCCGCGACCTTGTGGCCGGCGCTATTGCCACACCCACTCACCTGGCAGCCATTCACGCCACGCCACACTTCCTTGAGCCACAATCGCCTGCCAACAACCTTCGTCCCGTGCGCATTTGTTGCACAGTACACAAGCACCAGCGCACTTACTTTGGACTAAGGAGGCCCTTCGCCGCAAATGCGATTGCATGTTGGTCGTCGTCGGTGTGGCGTGGCACAGCAGTCCTGCTCGCATTTCCGTACGGCGCCTTCGTGGCCCTTGCTGCGACAGCGGCGGCGTCTGCGAGCATAGTCGGAAGAATGCAACGCCAAACTGGCCAAAGCAGAATCCCACCGCGTCCGAGCAAAGGTCCACGCTTACTCCCCGGTGTCACCGAAAAGGCGTCTGCACAAGGACCGCCAACCATACTATCAGGGCATCAGGTGGAGCTCCCGTCCCTCGCTTGTAACACGTGCCCCAACCACACCACCACCTGCACGTCTCCTAAGACAACTCTTCCCAACCACGCCGAGGCGGCACGACACCTGGCGGCGGCGAAACTTCGCCGCGCAACCATACACACAAGAATCCCACTCATTTTCTCCACTCCATGCCACATCCAACTCGCAGAATTCGACGCAGAACGTGCGATGTATTCGCGTCAGAGAAGGGGAGATGAAGAAACTCTGACGCGAGAAAACACCATGCACATTCAGAACCCCGGCGCCGACGCGCTTGCTCAGGCGATCCCCTGCGCCATCGGACGAACTTCCCGCGCACAACACACGCAATACAACGTTCACCGCGATCGTGCTTTGCAATATGCTCTCGGAAAATGCATCAGTCGGCAGTCCAGGTGGCCCTCTCGCTTGGCGTTGGCTTCGCAGGCGGGCGAACAGGCGTCCATGCACTACCAACACCGACCGGCACCATTGGCATGCTGACCCTTGCACATCGCTTCACAGTGTCCTATGGAATAGCCAAAAACACTTTGATGTGCTCGCGCGCAACCACTCAAAAACTTCCTCCATGCACACACTCTGCATGCACTTCGGAGCTGACATTGTGCGTGCAAGCAGGTCGTTAAGCGGGAACGTGGCAGCATTCCTGCACCGGGAGTGGTGCACTCACCATTGCGCGTAAATTTCCAATCAGACAGCTAGCCGCTAATTAGGTGTTTTTCTGTGCTTGACATAAATACACTGGCACGCGCGCACTACGCAGCCGTCAAACTCAGCAGAGTTACTATGCAGTGCCCTGCCACGTCTTTAAGGTGAATTTGATCGCACAGCAACGATTGGTACATTCCCTTCTCGAGCACCACAGCCTGCTGCAAGCCGAGCATTCACGTCACCCCCTCCCTCTTACCGCGCCTCACTGCCACGTCGACGCTGATCACATTCCCTTATTGGCTCGGCACGCCTCAGCAAAAAGGGCCACAACACGCAAGCCGCAAGCAGGCAACGCAATTGCACCGCTAACGCTTTCACTGGAACTGAAAGCGCTCAGGACATCTGGAGATAATTTGCGCAACGTGCTGCTCAGCTCGCTCCTCTCATAGTCGCATTTTCGACCTTCCCCGTCGCGTGGCACCAAAAGCACGTGGTTAGTGACACAACGAGACGCAACGCACGTGCACCCCGTTGGCACACCACTGCGACAGGTCATCGCCAACAGAAGCAACGAACTTATCTCGCGGTCACGCCCGACTTCAGAAGGACAAGCAACAAGCTCGTGCGTGTGTGTGTCGTGGGAAGCGGCCCTGCACGCTCGCCAAGCGGGTGCGCTGCTGAGAGATCGAGCTTGCACGTGTGTTTCCCGCACACAAAAACACCACTCTTCGAGCCTGCTTTTGAGTTCTGGAACAGCGCACCCGCCCTCCCGAGGCCGCGCTCGTGGAATGCCTTCATCCTTCGCGCCTTGGAGGCACGTCTAACCACACCCCATTTGGAAGTGAAAGAAAGCCCACGGCAGCCGTTCTTGCCCATTAGTGTCGCAGCCAGTTTGCGATGTTTTGCCTCCACATTTTCATGCCTCCGTAGTTTGTGGACCGCTACGCATTGGGCGCACAAAAGCACCAGGCTACCTCTTTGGACTTCCCACTCGCCACATTGTAAAATGCGTCTGACTTTGCGACCTCACGTTGGTGGCCCACAAGAACACTTCCCGTGGGCGGACACCCATTCACCGTAATAATAAAAAATGGCGCACGCGCGCCTTCGAGCAACAACGGAACCCTTTCATGCACAGCGATTTCAAGTGGCACAAGCAGCGAAAGCGCACGGGCCACCAGCTTCTCTCCGGTGGTAAGGCGCCTTCCGCGCGCTGTGCAGACAGACTGAATCGCACTTGCCAATCAAATAAGCAAGTCACAGGCACGCGTCCACAAGCAAACGTCCTCAATGCCGCGGCACCGCCTGCCCATTTCACGCGCTTCAGCGGGTAACGTGACACCACCGAACATCTTCCAAGTCAACACAAGTCGCCTCCTTGCATGTGAAAGCCTAAACCCTCAATTGTTATTTTATTGCTAGTAAATTACGGAGTTGAAAAGCAAGGCACCGCAACGGTTCGCAGAACGCACACAAATAAGCAAAAAAGACAATTCTGCACCGTCACGAGACACAGGCAGCATTGCCACCTTCGACGGCATTCAAAACAAATGCATGGCATCACATAAGTGCAAGCAAACCTCCGCGGATCCACTACCATACCCTCCATTGTCAACCAACTGCTCGAGGGCATCCGCGTACTACAAATATTCTCGGATAAATTTGGGCTTGCTTCCCGCGAAGCACGTGCGATGAGGCGAGGTGTAGGGGGAGGCTGTTTCATTCACATGGATAAATACGGGGGAAAATATGCAATGTGGAACTCAATTTATTTATTGGTGTGAATACCTCGGCAGAGAAATACCACCGACACATCAACAGGGTGTATGTTTCCTGTTGTCTTATTGCATTTGAAGCAAGGCGGGGGTGGGGCGGTGCGCAGGTTGCATCAAGACGCCACAAAGGCACATTGCGATCTGGGCGGTGTTTACGGTGCCGCCAGGCACATCAGCATCATCGCAAAAAGCCCCCACGCACATGAACCGCCACACAAAATACAAACATCGCAATTCAACAATGCTTTACAAACAGTTTTTACATCGGCTCACGAAATTGTCGGAGCAGGGGGCACGATGTGATGCCAAACGCAAATGACCCAAAGAGGGAACTAGAGGGTGAACTTTATTCAAGACTATATCACATAGCTGATTCCAAGAATGACTCCTGCCTACAGTAGACAACTACGGTGTTTGAAGTCGAGTAATCAAAGCAACTATCACCTTCAGAACTGAATTCTGACTCCATCACTTTGGCCACCGCAGAAGCAACACGAAGAATTACCTTTCGGTGCACATCGTCACTCCAACCTTGATTGCTCATGTTGGGTGCTGGCACGCGCCAGCGCTCGCAGAAGGACAGTAGCACCTTGCGCTGTTCGGCGGCCGGGAAGGCCCTGAGGAGAGAGTGCAGAGAGACCGCGACCATGCGGCCACTTCGACTCATCTCGGTGAGGGAAGGGACGCTACCACTAAGAGAGCTCGACGTGTGATCCGCATCGTCAACATTCACTTCCACGTCCAGGCGAAGGGGCCCAAAGGTGCGCCCAGGCACGGCGTTCACTTGGAACATCTCCACGGGCACAGGCACACCGCGCAGCGGCACAGCACCAAGCGGCGTCACATCAAGCTGCCTACGCTCATCCGTCCTCAGCGCCATGTACGCCGCGCGCGTCAGCAGCACCTGCCCGCCGTGTGCAACGCTCTCCGTACGCGCAGCCATGTTCGACGTGCCCCCGTAGTAGTCATAGCCCTTCGTCACCTCGTCGTGGCGAATGTCGCACAGCCCGGTGTGCACGCCCGCGCGCACGCGCAGCCCGTTCCACAAACGCCGGTACACCTCCGGCTCCAGGCGCGCAGTCGGCGGCACGTACTCCGCATCCTCCGCCGCACGCTTCTCCTCGAACGCACGGTACGACTCATCGAGTGCAGCAATGCCCCAGTCGTGCTCAAGGAACTGGCGCTGCAGGTCCCGCACAAGCTCCACAGCAGCCAGCGCGGACTCGCACGCAATCATGAACGAGTCACCAATCGTCTTCACCTCGTAGCATCTGTGGCGCGCTATCAGCGAGCGAATCAGGCGGTGGTGCGTGGCAATAGCATCCGGCATCAGCTGCGGGTTCGCTGCCCACTGCGCAGTGCTGCTCTCAATGTCCGTGAAGACAAGGGTCACGGGGGCTGACAGTGCCTTCGGTGCGTTCCGGTTGTCGCGGGCGTCGCGCCTGAAGAACTGCGCATAAATCAGAACACCAACAAAGGCCATGATGAGGATAAACGCAAAGAAGACACCCACAAAGGTGTGCAGTGGCATCCCAAGGTACAGTGGCTCGCGGTACACCAGTGCACGCGTCACGGGCTGGTGGTCCTCAGGGACAGTGGGATCTAGCGCACGAGCCATGGACCACACGGAAATGCGCGTGGCGCCGTAGTTCACAGCACATTCGTTGTGTACCAGCGAGCGCGCAGTCACGCACTTGCTGTCATCAAATGGCCCGTAGTGCATGTCGTCCACACTCACAGCAATGTTCGTGTAGAAGTAGTCCACGAGTGCATTTGCATCTGTCCTGTCCTGTCGCTGGAGCACCTCCTGCATCAGTCGCACTGTGGCAAAATCAAGCAGAGACAACGGGGACCACTGCCTGTGGTCGCTCACAGCAGCATGGTACCTTTTGACAGTTGGCGAGCCCGAGTCTCTATCGGCCCAGTGTGGCAGGTTCGTTGCAAACAACAAGCGGCTTGCTCCAGTACAGTTGCGAAACGCCGCCACCAACTCATCGTACAGCAATGCGACCTCAGAAAACAACACAAGCAAACGCACGTCGCGGTGTTCCCTCAGGTGCGACGCGAGAGTGGCAGCGTCACCAGCAACAAGGCCAACCACAAAAACGCTCCCATCCACCGGCAGATGCCCCGCGAGACTTGATGTCGCAACCAGCTGCCTCACGTGGCCGAGTGACCCGCCGTGCGCCGCCATCGTCCGATCCAACACCTCGACAAATCCTGCTGCGTCGTCACTGCGAACAACTGCGCAAGGTTTATCATGGTCGCCGGTCATCAGGTACTCCGCAAGCACATAGAACTGCTGCTCGACGGTCGGCGAGAGGTGGATCACGTCTCTCCGGTAGCTGTTCAGCCGCGGCACAAGGGGAATGGGATCAATGAGCGTCACTTCACGGACGTCGAAGATGGACTCAGCGACAACACCAAACACAGCTGCTGTGATCCTCGTGCCCATGTCGCTCTGCAGTGCATAGGCGGCCTCACTCAGGGTTGTGCTCAGCACGTGCATGAACAGCCGGTCACCGTGCCCCAGGCTTCCGTCACCGTTCAGTGTACCCGCACCCGCAAGCATAGCCTCGTTCGCCCTCGTTGCAATGGGGTGGTCGTTCATGAGTATAAAGAGGCCATTCAGCGGCGAGTGCAGATGCAGGTTGTTCATGTAGCAGTTCGACACGCCCACCACCATGCGACCACCCCTCAGTTCCTCCATGTTGAGATCACTCATAACGCGCTTCATGAACACCACATTCCCGCCCTGGTTGCATCTGCACATCGCGCCAAGAGGGGCCGCATTCTTGCTGCAATTCCCACCATAGTCACCGAAAACGAGATCATCGATAACGTAGCGCCGCTGGTTGAACAAGGACTCCCGGAACGTCGTCCGGTTCCTCAGCCACTCCTTCGACCTCAGTGCACGGGCAAGCACCTCGCCAACCACCCATCCATGTGCCATGTGCGTTCCATAAGCGTCTTTCATGTACAGTGCCTTCGCATCCACATCACCAATCTTGAGCTGCCGGGCGTCAATGTATGAGGCCATTTCCCTGTGGTATCGCTCAATCGCCTTGTACTGTGTGTCGCTGACGGATGGCGTGGTCCCCGCAAGTATCGCCTGGCCAGACGTGAAGCGTCCACCTCCTTTGACGGTCTCTTTTATCGATGACAGAAGGATCGCCTGGTTGCACTCGGGCACAAGCAGGGAGACACCTGCAGTGCGCCCGTCCATCAGGAGCCTCTTAACAAACTTCTTGGTGTCGTGTATCGGCGAGCCAAATAGCAGCACAGCCTGTGGTCTCGTGCCAACGAACTGTTCGTACGCAGCATCAAATACTCCATTCTCCGATGGCCTGTCAAGTGTCGTTTCCACACTGAACACACCGCACAGCTCGTGGCCCATCCACGACATCCATTTCACTGCAAGCTCGTACTCCTTGTCGCCAAAGGACACGCCACGCAGGTACATGAAGCCAAGCCGCCGCACGCGCAGCTGCGCCAGAGCGTAGCGAATGAGTGATGCGAGCTCCACCGCGGGCTCCGTGCGCAGAAAGTAGAGGTGCGGCTCCCAGCCACGCACCGCGCTCAACCCCGTGAATGGCGAGAAGGCCACCACATCGAGCTCCTTGAGCACGGCACGGATACCAATCGTGTAGGCATCACCCATGGGGCCAAACACAACAACGATGTGACGTTGCCCGTTTCGTTCATCGGCGAGCTTTCTAAGTTCTTCCTGTGCGTTTCTCTGCTGAATAGCTGTCAGGCTAACATTTATTGATGAGCAGGAGCTGTTGCGCGCCATCATGGAGGCCTGCAGTCCCGCCTCAAGAGCATCGGTGATTGTCTTTGGGACATGTTCATTTGTCATGAGAGACACAACCAGAACATTGGTAGTGTTGTGAGTTTCATTTGTCGGGCACGGTTGACACGATGCCTGGCCCTGCAGCAACAGTGCCGTTAAAGCAACAGCGACACGTCGGCGGAGGCACGCACTGCTACAGCAAGAGAGGGACGGCGATGACCGTACATCACCAACGGGACAGTGTCTGCGTGCTGCAGAGTGGGAGTCAGCATTTATAATTAACTAAGCGGCGTCAGTGTGCCTGGTAGTGATAGGGAAGTGTTGAAGCAAGTAAAGCAGGCAGTTTGTGAAAAGCAACTAAACCGGCAGGGGCAGTTATGTGGGTTTGGAGGTATAAAAGAGGTTGTGATGAGGTAATGCGTGCGTCCGTATCAGACGCGTGACGAAAGTTACACCAAGGCACATTGAAAGACTGTAGACTTGCTGCTGACTCAACACAACACTCGCACAGACCGATCAGGCGTGTCATCTCGAGGCAAAAAAGACAACGGCACCACTGAGTTACGCACACAGCATGAAAATAAAGCTGCGTGTGGGCAACTGAAACCGTTCAGCGTCGCATGGGGGTGAGGGATGAGGACACTTCTCGATGAGGACATGGTGGGCAGTCCTGTGTCACACACGTTCATCAGACAACAGCCAGCACAGGGCGTTCACGGCGCCACCACACGCCCAGAGACGGCGGAAGCGCGACCGGATGGGCGAGGCGCAAGAGAGCCCGCTGAAGGCGCGTGCGCGAGTAACACAGCACAACTCGCTCCGCACTACACTCCACACACAACCTCAGCGTGCTCGGCGCCATCCCAAACTAACGCACTGGACATCACTGCACTACCGTCAAAACCGCGCGTGCTGCACCTGCGAGCGAGCGCTGCTGTGTTTCGAAGTTGCCCGATGCGAGCACTTTCACACAACGCCGCGGGAACGCATGGCGTGGCGTTTATGTTACGCTTCTTGAGCTTCGTTGAAGTTGTCAAGCACAAGCTGGCTTTTAAATCATAACTATTTTCGGCAAACAATGGCACCATACAAACGAAGTTTATTACCTTGTACAGCGATTAGGAAAAAACTCGAAGCCCTCAAACGCCCTGGGATGGGCTTCGCCCGTTTGCGCGATTTCTAGAGACCTCATGCCATGAGCCAGCTGTCGTGTGGCGTCTCATTCATGCCTGCGATCGCAGCGGCACCAGTCACATCCAGCTGGCTCACAACGTTGCCAATGCACAAGGGCTCGCAGCTCTGTTGCCCAATTCATGCATTTCGCTTCTTCCTTCACTCCACACATTTCACATTCACCTCCATCCAGCTCCCAGCCCCTTCACTATCTTACACGCCGTCGTGCTGAGCAGCGTGGCTTGGGACCCAGTACTCGCTCAGAGCCTTATCTGTGTCGACGCACACTCCGCGCGATGGAAGCTGCTCCCGCCATGCGCACATCGTGCAGGTGTGACTGACACAACACCAGTTAACCTCAAGCAGTGAGCTGGGCCCTTTCACAGCCCAGTGTGGCAACATGGGCACATCTGAAATCTCCATGTCACTCGCAGCGGTGCGGCGCGTGCACATGCACGTTGGCCAGGGATGGACTGTGACAGTCGACACCCATCTGCGACTACTCGCCGAATGGCGCGCGGCATTGGGTGCTTCATAGTTCCACCGTATCGTCACTGTGGAGAACAAATGCGGTGCAAAAAAGGTGGCAACAAGTCTCTAGAGCCGCCAATGATGGTGCCCACGGTACAATACGCTGTGCAAACACTGAGGCACGCGTTAAGTCAAGTGATGCACTGCCGGATGCTCGTGGTGACTCACACGTATTTATCGGTGCCACGACACGGGCAATCATTGCGCGTGATGCAGTCGTAGCATTGGTGGCCACAAGGGGCTCCGTCAAGATCACACGCAGAACACAACCAGAGCATTTCAGTGGCTGAACATCAAAAGTGTGAAAAGGAAGAGGAAAATGCACGAGTGTGCTGGAAAGAGTGAAACGAACAAAACAGGCAGAGAGGGACGCGAGCCCGGACGGACGTCATCACGTGTGCAACGCAACATTTTACACTCACGCAATGATTAAAGCAATGAAAGTTTTCGTTTGAGGAGCTCTGGTTATCTTTTCCCATGCGCGCGAGACGCGAAACAGTAATGGCGCCTGTTTGATTAAGGCGCAAAGCACGCAAAATGTCAGCGTATTAAGAGCAATTTCGCACTTGCTGCTGCACAGCACATGTCAAATGTATTTTGTTTCCTTTATCCCTCCACCTGTTGGAATTTTATTTTCATTCCCCTCACTTGTTAGTGTGTTCAGTCTCTGAAGCCACTGCATCACCGACACTTTTGCGCCAACAGAGAGCCTCGTCATGGCAGGGCCACAAGAAAAGGAAACAACAACAACAACAACAGCAACACCTTCCCATGCATTGTCAGCGAAGGCGACAATGCATCGGCGTCAACAACCCTCCGGACGTTAGAGACATTCATACTCAAGTCCTCAATTTGGCTGAGGACACCAGCGACTATGGAGCAAGCCTTGATAACTTCATATCCGCGCTGCATTTCTCCGAGTGAGGGAACATAAATCGTGTAGCCGTGCCAAATGACATCAACATCGTCACTGCCGCTTACGGAACTGACAATCTTAATGCTACAAAGTGTGTTGCACGAGCCGCTTTCTACACTGGTAATACAGCATCCTACATTCCTGGTGGATGCTGTTTGTGGAGG
This sequence comes from Trypanosoma vivax, assembly GCA_021307395.1. NCBI lineage: Eukaryota > Euglenozoa > Kinetoplastea > Trypanosomatida > Trypanosomatidae > Trypanosoma > Trypanosoma vivax. The sequence continues at coordinate 9,545 of SOPI01000205.1, forward strand.
CTGCTCAGGTAATTCCAGTTCGAAGCACTGGTTATTTGTTAGCGGCGTTGGTCCCCGTGCAAAACGGTAATCAAACACAGACGATAAAGCGTCCATCGTGTCATTTCCGTCACACACGCAAAACACAGAGCCCAAGCTAGCGAAATGTTCTCCAAGGATAAAGTGATCCATTGCGTCTGCCTTGTAAGTGGTCTTCGTGGCTGTGTTGGTTCCATTTTGAATAACTGCGACGCTCGTGTTGAGGCGTTCGGTACTCACGTTCAGTGTCTGCAAGCGCGTTTTAGTTTCATTAAACCCCAACAGAATTTTTTGCCTTTTCCTTCATTTGGTACGCTCTAGCTCGATGTATTCCCTACCTCGCCATGGCATTCCAAGTTGCCCTCTGTTCCCTGTAGCACCTTCCTGGCACTCTCCTGCTGCTCGGGCACGCGGGCCACGCATTCGTCAATGAACCGTTGGACACACTTTAGATTCCGTGACATGAGACATCCCATTCGCGGTGTCTTTGTGGAAGGCCTTGCCACGGCCACACGTCCATTTCTCGTCCTCAACACAGGTCAGCGCTGCAACTCCAAGCCACAGCACTGCGGATATCTGCGCTGTGCAACTGGCACGTATGATGGCTCCTCTCGCATCTCTTGTTTAATTAGCCAAAGCAGGAAAGAAGGTACTGAAGTGGAAATGCAGAGCGAAGCCAACAGGCAACAAAACCACAGTCATGGACATGAGTGCGCTCACACCCCACACAGCATTGCCACAATTGGCAAGCAGGAAATTCCACGCAGCCATGGCGAATGTGAAGGCAGCTCTGAGTAAAATGGCGCAGCGACACTTTTTGAGTTCCGTGGGCACGCGGTGCTGGGCAAGCGCGGCAAGGTGCGAAGCGGTGCCCTCACACAACCGTTTCATTAACTTACTGGCATGTGCAGCAAAGACAATACCCTTTACATATCCCGCCACTGTCCACAAGGATGCAAAAGTCGAGCACAGAAAGACTAGTCATCTTCTTCCAACGACCAAGTGTGTCACCTGTGAAGGATGACATGCCGGACCAGCCCCGTGCGTTGTCCATTCGTTTGCTGCAAGACAGTACGCACTCGTAGAAAGGGGGACCTCCTCTGCTTGCGTTTCATAGCCCTCAGCTATAATGCCAGTGGATGGTATTCCCTGTGGCACACCGTTTTATTTGGAATGGGGAACCTTCTCCATCCTACACGCTGGGAGATGCACCACTCTGTCAACCCTTTGAGCTCAGCCTTGTCTGCGGACGACAACTGCGTTTGATGCGAGGAAGTGCAGTCAAACTAAAAAACAATTCGCACAACAGTGTGCGACGCCTGTATTGCCCCTTACACTTCTGTCATGTCCACACGACCAACCGCAAATCACATCGCGGGAGGGGTCCCAAGTGGAGGAGAGAACACATCATCTCGTGTTGAGAATGGTTTCACCAGTCGCTCGCCGATGCGTTGCGGGTGCATACGAAGCGAGAACATTTGTAGCTGGCATCGCATGAACATGTGCGACTGCAGCTGCGGGATCACTGAAAGCTACGAGCACACCCTGCATCCTGAGAGCGGGCCCCTGACACCATGAGAAGCCAAAACACATCCACCAGCAGCAGGCATCCATCCGCTGCTACCCCCGGCGCCTGCAGAGCATACTTTCCCTCCTTACAAGGTGACTGCCACGAGTTCTCCGTTACGAGTCAATGCAACTATAGAACTTCGGCTCGCATTCCCACGACCAACATTGATGGTCACCCAAGTGCCGAAATGTCTGACCACAATCACCCAACGCTGGCACCGGCAAAAGTTGCGCAAGGCCACTGCTGTCAAGCCCTCGGCCGACACGAGCAACGTGCACATCGTCGTTGTGTTCCTCGGGCATATCAATGAAACTGTTAATGACACCTTAAACACCAGCAATCACAACAACAGCCCTTCGCGTTAACTTGACACACGTGCAGTCCGCCACTTCTAGACTGATGATGTGAAAAGTGCAAATCGTTTTGGTCCAATCGACAACAACAGTCCATCGTACGTCAATACGTCCTCGGAACAAGGGTGCTGGTTTACTTCGCTTCGACCCGGAGAAGAGAACGAGTCCCCACAAAACTTAGGAAGGTGACCAACCAATGAAGGCACACGACACACAATGCATACAGCTGCGTAGGCAACCAATGTACCGCTGACACGTGACCTTCACTGCGTTCCAAGTCGTGGCACGGCCACCAGCCCGTTACAACGAGCAGCGGCACCGCAGCCGGATACATCGCCTTCACGCTCGCAGACGTGGACACACACATCACAGCGACAACGTCAGCAGCAACACAGGTAAGACACCGAGATACTCAAAACAAGGCACAAAGTATGCAGACACGAAAGACGGGACAGCTTATGCACCGCGCGACGCGCTGTGGAGATTGACCGTCCTACACGTGGCGCACGTGTAACCAGAAGTGCCTCAGATGGGAAACATGAGCAACAGGGGCAGTGAAAACCTGTGACGTGAAACAAAATAGCGCATGATGGAACGTGGACTGCAGTCCTACACGAGATCTGTCGGAAGTCCACCAACGAGCCTCAATCGTTCGTAATGGCGGAGCATTGAGAGAGTTAAGGGGCGGATTCCTCAAAGACAGTAACTGGCGCCGCTACCAGTCACCACCTGGTTGGGCATCGCACAAAATCAGCCTCTTCTCAACGCTATTTATTTATCACAACTTCCTTTTCGCATTTATTTCTGTAACTTTTGCGTCCGTGCTTCTCTCAGCATGTTTCCACTCACAACGAAAAAATGGGAGCAGCTCGTTCCTCAGAAACAAGTTGTCAAGGTCCAAGCAAAGCTCTTATTCGTGGAAACAAGCAGTTTTGCCGCAGTGAAAAGCAGAAAGCAAGGCACTGACCTCAGTGATGTAGCGAGTGGTTGGCAGCGCAGCACAGGCTTGCTGGGCACTTGTCAGCCAACCGAACCGAACCGGCGAAACCACATTTCCCCGGGGCATGGAAGGTTTTTTGGCCGAAGCCCTGTCGGCCCCAGGAAGCCTGAGTCGCAGTAATATCACACCCCTCAAACATGCTGCGTGTTGGCCCGCGTTGGCGTACGGCACACGCATTGCTTCGGTGTAGCACACCAAATTCAACTGCACGCCTCCGCTTTTCAACATAAGGCACGCGCTCCGGCGTACTTTCTATTTGGTGAACATATTCCAAACAGTGTGAATGTCTCATTGTCAAAGACCAGTGTAGTTGCGCTACTTCATCATAGCGCCATTCATCCTTGGGTTATGTTGTTGTGCATAATGTAGTAGTGCGTTGCGTACACGTGCTTTGGAAGCGTTTGTTCGGACTACAGCTTTGAGCACTTCGGTTAATATCGTGAGAGCGACGAAAGACTAGCAATGAGCCCCACCGCCCGCTAGACAACTAACCATTGGCTACCTAATGTGGCTTCAAAGCGTTGACAGTACATTGTTGAGAGAAAACAGGACATTTAAGTGAAAAAGTACATACACGCGCAGTTTGAAGGATATCACACGGTGACGAGGTTACAATTAAGGCAAGCACATGTTGCCACTGATGCTCGCTTGACGGAAGCCGCCTTTATCGTTTTCTCGTGGATGGGTTTCCATGAGTACGTTGACACCTGATATGAGTCTGTGGTGGTTCACACAAAGCACAACCGTACCTAATACGCGTCCCAGTTGTGGCTGTGCGTGCTGTGGCGTTCCAAGAGAATTGTGAGCCTAACCGTCGTGCGTAGTGACATGGTGCCGAGGAGGTTCATACGTGTTTTCCATGGCGCTGAGAAGTGAATAGGTCTGAGCTTCAGCCAGGCAAAGTGTCTTGTGCGCCCTATTGTGGGGTGCCTTAGCTGTCCCCGCCATCTGTGTACTAAAAGGGCGCTGTAAAAAATTTACAGAAACGCATCCCCAAGCAACACTGCTTCAATACGATGCGGGACAGTCAGAAGACTTGACCTGGAATCCAAAGGTGGCAGACGACAACGGTGCGAGGAAGACCACACCGTTGACTGTTGGGCCCCTTCTGGTGGGCGGAGGAAATTAGGCACTTACGCCGCGGAGCACCACATACACCCAACCACAAGCAACAGCGCGCGTGAGGATAGGATTAACACTGAGCACTTTACTGGGAAAGGCACCAAAAATTACGTAACATAAAACAACATAATCACACTTGGGTGAAAAGGTGAAAAAACACGCTACATAATAAAAACATACAGACGAATACAGATCGTTTTCAATAACAGATTGGTTTACCGTAGGTTAACAGCACATTGGACTTCATCAGCAATGGACAAGCACGAATTAACACTTACGGCGTTTAGTGATTCAGGTCAAGGGATACACAATGTGACAATTGGGATGAAATCCATGCAGCCTCTAATCTAATTGTGTGACTCTTATATGGGAAAACACGCAACAACACACTAAAGACATGAGACAAGAGAAAAGGTAAAAAGGCACAAAAATCCACGCTCAGCAAGCAACTCAGCCAGGCAACAGGAACTCATGCAAACACGCGACAACTGACCGCGCCACACAGGATATCTTAGAAACAGGAGACACGTCAGAGACGAATACAGAGAAACGAACACAAACAGCAGACATTACCTCATCAAACTCGGCATCAACGTTGTTAGAGGGCGTTGCGGCGGCCACCTCGTAAAACAGACGCGGTGTTCTCATGCACGCACTGGTCGGAAGATGCGCACACACGGGAGAAAGAAGGCACGCACCGCGCAACAAAGAGAGAGGAGGCAAGGGGGAGAAACAGCTTTGAAACGATTTAGCTCAGTTAGGGCAGCGCTGCAGCGACAGCCAGTGCGCGTTGAAGGGCAAAGGCGCGTGGGCGACTGCACAGGAAAAGACAAACAAAAACACATTCCAACACAACATACCAACGCGCACCTCGGTGGGAGGCGGGCAGCTGCTTCAGGCACGAGGCGGGGGCGCGTCGCACACAGCGCCAGTGGCAGCGGGATGCCTGAGAGACAAAGGCGAAACAAGCGTGCGTGCCATAAATTATAGTCAGTGGGGAACAAAAGTCGTTGGGCACCAGTGCGAAGCTGAACACACGCGTGTCGCTCATGTACATACATAAATACGTATTGAAGAACATAACGCCCGCGAGCGTGTGTGCCTGCTCGGGCGGTAGGGAGAGGCACACAAGAGGAAGGCAAGCGAGGAGGTGCGTGTGTGGAACTACCACCTGCCGCTCAGGGCATTCAACAGCTGCCGGTACAGCGGCGGGCAACGCCGCCCCGCTGCCTCCTCATGCGCCCTGCGCACCGCCTCTGCCAGCGCCTTGTTTGCCTCAGCAGCGCGCACAGTCGCCGTGCTCACGCGCCTGGCGGCGCTCGCCAGCTCAGCATTCATCTTCGCGGCAAAATGGCTGAGCTCCGTGACGGCACTCGTGTTCCGCAGCAGGGATTGGCCATCAGTGCCTGTCCTTAGCTTTTTCACCAGCTCGGCGGTGGCACTGGCAGTGCACACGTCCTCGGACGGCTTCTCGTGGGTGCCTGCAAAAATACCCACCACAGCATCTCTGACGGCGTCAAAAACATTGGCGTTATCACTGCGCACCTCCTTGAGCTTCCAAGCGGCGTGACTCGCGGTCACCTTCTCGATCTGCGCACTGGAGCGTTCCAGTTCCCTGTCGAGCAGCGCTGTCATTCTCACAGCGGGTGCGAAGCCCTCCTCGACGTGTGGTGACATGTCGGACGACCCGTCAGCATCTTTCAATGCAGCGATGGCTTGCGCCTCCTCCTCAGAGACACTCTTTTTCATGCTCCTTGCATCCGTGTTGAGCAGCGTTAAGTTGTTCTGCAGCACTCTAAGCTTGTTGGCAATCGTGCACGTCCTGCCCATCAGATGCTTCAGCGCCTCAGCAACGGCAGCCTCTGCGGCCGCTGCAGCACTGCGATCAAGCTCAGTGGCCTCCTTCAGGTTCCGGGCAGCGACTTCCAACTTGCCATTTATGGAAGTCACGTTGATGCTTATCTTTTCAGCCTGTGCCTCCAATCCTCTGAGTGTTTCGTCTGCCTTGAGCAACTCGCCCACGTTCAGCCTGTTGGCGAAACGAAGGGCTTCTGTATGGGTGCCATCGAGCAGCTCCGACAACTTGCTGCTGCACTCACTGGCACTGACACTGCTCGTGGTGATATTGATGTCTTTCAATCGTTCCTGGAGGATCTTCAGGACATCGTTCAATACTTTGTATTCGTCGTCCATTTCCCCTTTGGCTTTTGCAACAACCGAACTCACTTCACCAGAAAGCTGCACACCGCGGTTCAGCGCATCATTTGCGTTTTTCATATTCTCCATTGCTACCGTAACATTGTTGGAAATCCCCAATACATTCGGGGCGAACAAACCACCAGGCTGCGACAGCGCTTTAACTGCTTTCGACGCGCCATCCACCAACTTGCCGCTAGCAGTGATGGCACTTTTTGTCTTGTCTGCACTTGCTGACACATTGCCTGCACGCTGACTCGTTACTTCCAGACTTTCGTTTGTTTTGTTGAGTTTAGACCACACGGCCTCATGTCTTTGCAGCATGTCGCAGAGCGCAGTGCCATTTTGTTTCAGAGAAGTCAACATTGTCGTGGCCATGCTATCCATACTTTGATTTGCTTCTGTTATTTTTGCCCTTGCCTTGTCACTCAGCCTGATGGACGCGTTAACTTGTTTCACCATCACAATAAGTCGTTCTAACGCACCTGAGACGGTATTTTTAAGGTAGACAAGCTTACCCTGATCGTTAAAAATATCGACACATGTTGTTTTGTTGTTCTGCGTATTATAGTAAGTAGTGTCAATTGTTTTCAGGATCTCTTTTTTCCATGTTTTCAAATTTACCGTGCAATCGTTTATTTTTTCAGCGTAATCAAAGAGCATTTTGGAATAATTTTTCACCTCTGAACAAGCATTTTCGGCATTTGTTTGCATTTTATCCAATTCCTTAATCAATACATCATATTTCAAGACTTGAACTCTATTATTGTTAAAACGCATAACAGCCAATGAAACAGCACCATAGCCATCCCTTTCTAACAGTTGTGTTTCATTCGTCACATTCATCGCATCACTCGCATTGCATTTTGCTTCATTCGTCCACGCAATCGTGTTATGAATGTCATTTATAATGCCCCGCACTTTTCGGGCTTCATCGGAACTGCTTTCCAGCTCAGCCAGGACTTTCGTTGCCTTGTTGAGCGCAGTATTTGCTTCCTTTTGAAGTTCCTCAGCCCCCTTTGCAATTTCAGTTGCATTTTGACGTACTCCCGAAAGTCTCTCAGAAGTCTTGTTGACGACATGCAACCAACCCAAAAGAAGATCTTTTGTGGCACACTTCTGTGTGTCGTTCGCATCCCTTACCTTATTTTGACATTTTGTGTTAAAACTTGGCGCAGCACTGGCAGGAGGCACAACTGCGAAGAGCAACACGAAACCGCAGAGCTGAATTGACAGCATCGCTTCTAGTTGTGTTAAGCACTTATCTTTAACGAGATTAAGGGGAAAGGGAAAACAGTTACGATGAACACCACAGTAAAACAGCAGCAACAGTCGCGTAAATACGGTACCACTGGGGAATGCTGAGACGCACTGCAGCATAGCCACAGTGTGCGGAATGCAAAAACACATTACCTCCAAAGCATCGGTTCACTGGAACGTAAACAGCATACCTACACAACACCGCTGCCCGACGCAGGGTCACATCAAGCGACACTAAAGCTCGCAGTAAAAACACACACACCCTGGAAGTGCCACTGGAGATGCCATTACTCTCGAAACGGTCGCCGTCTCTCTTGCTCATACAGAAGACGCTGCGATGCTTCACACTTCACCCCTAACGAGGGACAATGCAGATGGGAGTTAACCCAACGTTGCGCGCATCACGTTACGTTGGCTATCGTATCCCTCTCACCCTTACAGCTCTGCACCGTCACCCTCAGACGTACGTGCACGGGGAGCGGTCGAGCTTCACAGCGACCATTCATCTCGGTGGTGCTGCCCGTTTCCACATGAGGCGCCGCGCATGTAGCTGAACATGTTTCTGCACGACCAATAGACACGCGAGGACACGCCCTCGCAGCTGCGGCTGCTACAGCACTCACTGCCCTGTCTCGCCGGTACTGTGTTCCAATGCCTCCTCAAAAGCTTCAAGACAAGCGCCCAAGCTCGACGGACGCTCGCATAAGCATCACATACCAAGGGCGAGTGAGCACACACGCTTCTTGGAACAAGAAAGAAAAGCGCGCGGCATCCACCCCACGCCACGGACGGACGCGTTAGCTGCGGAGCAACGGCAAACGAAGCGGGTGGTAAGCGTACAGCCGAATTAAACACCTTTGCATCGCAGCCAACGAGAAGGGCAGCCTCGCAAGAGCCTGTCGCAATGCACCAACAATGCAACCGCTCAAGTCAACCACAAGCCTGCTGTTGATGCGGGTAAGGACACCGCGCACGTAAAGAGGGAACATTGGCTGGGCACAATTGGCATAAGAACGCGCCTGCACGTCACGCAGCCGGTTCCTCAACAGCGTGCTGCACAATCGGCCTGAAAGGCCTCAGAAAGGAAACTCTTCGTCATAAGGCCACAGTAACGGACAAATAAAGGAAACAAGAAAATAAAACTAAACGGGCGCTGGACAGGCAACTAGGTGCACCGCGCCACCATACGAGTTTCGCACCGCCCACCGGTCACTCGTTCCAGGCAGCTGGAAGTAACGAGGAAGCTCCCCTCGATGCATCCCAGTCCACTCCCGGTGCCGCTCAATCCTGTGCCATTGTCACGTGACGTGGAGACCCATCACGCACCAGTCAATACTGCGGGACCACGGGAAACAAGTTCCGCAGTTGAAGCCACCAGCAAGCCCTAGCCAGCGCTGTGCACACTCCCAGTCTATCCGCAACCGTCACAGTACCAAAAACAGATGTGTTGGCATTTTATGCCGCACTCATCACCTTCCGTGGAGCGGCTGCCATGGCGGCGGAGCGATGCCCAATCTCCAAACAAACGCTAATCGCCTTCTCGCACCCCAGTCACAGGCGAGGCTCTGCTGTTCGCTACTTTCACGTGTGTGGTCACCTCGCTAACGCCAGCTTTCAATACTGGCAAACGACCTCGCGTCAACAAACAACACTCCGCCTCATGTTGCTTGTCAGCAGCATCTCGACCAGATGCCCCGCAGCAACGCGCGCCGCTTCTTCCGCCTCAGCTGTGCCTTCACAACAACCTCGGCCTCCTTTCGGGATCGCTTCCGTATCCTCAGTCAACCGTGTGACGCTGCTCATGCGCGACCAGAGTTCCACGAGATCATCACACTCCTGCTGTCCTCGATTAATTGACCGTCAGGGCTATGGCTCGACATCCGGAACGTCTTTCAACTGTTCAACTTCCTATTGTACAGCACAGCTTTTTCGGCGACACCTCTCAGAGCCCTCGCCAGCTTGCGGGCACTTGGCTCAGCCTCGTCCACACAGCACCGCACTTGCCCCGCTCGAGGTCGCGCAACCAAGCACCATAGGCAGCATTGTAGTTATATAACACGTGTTTTTGGTGATTTTATTTTTATGAGTGTGACGCTGTGTGCAAGACCCTCCATGAGCAAAAGCCAGTTGAATGAGGAGTAAATCGATGGCTGGACGGCAGGGGAGGTGCACCCAACGCGCCCCTGCAGGAGAACGAATGGCGCTACACGCGCTCAGCTAACTGGTGTGCAGCACACACTAGCGTCAGTTGACCACACGGTGTCACTTCGGGAGTCACCGCAACGGCAGTCAAGCCGCACGTGCCTGCTTTCGGGGCACAGCAAGCCTCTATCCGGTTGTCGAGCTCACCAACGCAACTGGACAGAGCGGAAGCTGTGACACAGAATGGCAGCACTCGCCTCAAACACTCAGTGACCACACAGCTACCGTACCTGGTGGAGCACAGGCCACATTCTCTACATGGCCGCGCAGTCGTCGGCTTCGTGGACGTGTTCGGCGGTTTCACCAATACCGCCATGGCGCATCTCGGAGTCACGAGCGGGACCTTCACGAGCACTCCTCATGCAGCCACTTCATCTCCTCTCTGGCATCCGCAACAGCTTTGGCGACACCCTTCAGCGCCCCACGGACCACACAACACAATTAACGCTTTGGTGTGCAGCCCAGCTAAGGTAGCCTTCCGATCACTGGAAAACGAAAACGTATTGCAAAGCAATGGCTCTGTTCTTTATCCCGTGGCTTATTTTTCTCCGTCGCTGCAGTGCTAGTGCAAAAGCGGGAAGGTGCCCCGAGCCGGGGCCCAAACAATACCTGCACAAGGTGATGCACTGTGCCTGATGAAAAAGATGTGAGCACCAACAAACCTTGGTAACTCCTGGCGTTACGACGGCGCAAAAAACAGAAAAATCATTACTGAAGCGGAAAGCATCAGCGATGGGACACCTGCGGTTCTGTTATCATCCGTCAGTCCAGTAGTACGTACGTAAGGAGCCAACCGTGCCTAGCCATGTGTGCAAAAGCCCTTGGACCTAGGACGGCTGGTAAGGCGGTACAGTAGGGAAATCGATAAATTACGACAGAACGGGGACTGTAAAAACACGGCTCGCTAACAGGAAAAACAGCTGCTAATACAGATGGGAGAACAAAGTTGTTCCTTTGGCTGCGCCACGCTCCCACAATGAACGACAGCTTAGCAATCTACAAGCATGTGCCATGTGGTATGAATAATGAACACAGTGCTATCGATCCGGGTCAAAAGATGCGCCTCGGAGTCACCACACAACCGCACAAGCGCACATGGACAGAAAACTTTTAGGCACTCCAAAGAGTGTATAAAAGGTTTAATAACCATAAGACCCTGCCAGTATGCCACTCACGGAATTCGGGGACAGTAAACAAGGCAATAACAAGCACCATGATGCGCCCAAAAGTTATAACGCGGGAAGGTGAAGGAAGACTCGGTTAGGTATTGAGAGGTTCAACAGGAACAACGGTACTACCATGCTTTTACTGTGCGTCAACAGCGTTGGAAGCATTATTCATCGCAGCATACTTCGTTAACCAATGACATATGTTAGATGATTCAAATGTGTCATGCACTTGGTCACAGGTTACACGCACCAGATCATGCAAATCCCTTCCATCTGCTAGACACTAGGAAAATCACAACAAAGCATTTGATCGCCCTACAACACTGCACACACACTTTCAACACACATCAATATGAACAAAAACACTATAACGGCAAAATGTCCGCAGTCGAAGCGTCTTCAATGACATAATGTCCCACACAAACAACGCCAGACAATCGTGACAGCATGACGCAGTTCATTCACAAAAGTACCTAAAATAGCACTTCGTTTCGATTCACACACATGTGTGAAAAAAAAATCAGTTGCACAAGCGTAGTGATAAGACCCACTTCTAGTGATAGACAGCCGGTCCCGCTAGCGGTGGTTCAATGTTTCGGCATCCAAATGCCTGTGGTCCGTTCACAGTTGGTTTTGGAGGAGACGGCAAGGTGTGTAGTGACACGCACGCCCACCTCAAAGCAGCCCATGCCTCACAATCAGAGGCAAGTGATGTTTCGTGCACAATGGATGTTTGATGCATTCCCTTGCAACTAGAGCTGCTGCACACGACCCAGCCACATAAAGTTCTTTCAAGAGCTTACATTTCCATCGCCCACGTCCAACGTAAATCAGAATCCACGGCTCCGGCAGCCACACGACACCTGCGCCGTGGAAAACTCACTGTAAACAAGGCTTGCGGTCGTGATGGTCAAGTTCCTCCAGCACACCTCGCAGTTGCATACATCTTGCCGGAATCTGTAAGAACTGCGATAACCACTCGCAGCTTTCCCGTTCATTGGTACAACGACATCAACCTCACCAACTTTGTCACAATTTGAAGGCAGTAGTTCGCATGGCCATCGTTGCATACAACAGCAGAAGCATGTGGACTCCGGTCCGTGGCTGCGCTGACTCATGCGCGGTGACGTCCCTCAGAACGACTGGTGAATGGTATCATACACGGCACATCGCCTGCACGCAAACAGTGCGATCTTAACCTTATACTCAACCACGCACAAAACCGAAGCGAGGTGTGATTGAGTCCCTCTTATGAGTCACTGCTGATCCAATAAACGGCCACGGCATCTCGCCGGCGCTAAAGCAGCATCGGTATAAAAATAATAGCGCTTCGACACATGCATTCCCTCTGGCATCGTGGCCATCAAGCTTCACGCTTGGTCCTCAATACAGCAGAAATGGGAGAGAACACGTGGACATGGAACAGTCTACGTTCAAAACAGGCAACATGCTGAGGTGGACAACGCACACGCATAGAAAGTGACACAAAGCAAATAACAAAAGCACCAGTGGACACGCATTAAGATATTCACACGTGCTTCTTTATTTACGAGTGTGGACCGTGGAACACAAAGAAAACAGGGACAGGTTCCCTTATGCACAGAAATAAAGGGCTATCAGCAACGACTTCAACCAATGTCAGTGACTGCAGAGCGTCGTCTCCGGGACGGATAGATCACCGACATATTACAGAAAACACAGACAGTAAATATCAAAGAATCCTATGGGAGGAAAAGACAAAATTGCGCAGAACGAGGTAAATTGTGGAAAGCTTTGTCACTACGTAGAGATTGTAGGCTTTCGCAATTAGGCAGCAAGTGAAATACACTAGAGACTCTATAACGACATCTGCGCGCATTTCACAAATACAGAAAGATCGGGGATTTGTAGAGTTCGTCATGTAATCAATAAAGACACAATGGGGGAACAGGAACCAATTTGTAGTGACCCGTGCGCACTACTCGACTGGGGGAACATGTGTACACGAAGCACAACACGCGAAAGCGTTTGGGAAAGTACTAGGTAGGTTACACTTATAACACAGTGCCAAAACGCGTTGTGGAAAGATATAATCTAATACAAGACAATGGCACTGGGGCCTAATCGCTACTGATCATGGTCGGCGATTTCTTTGGAAGAAAGCCTTCTTTTACGCAGGACAAACAACGCACCACAAGCAAAGGCAATGACAATAATTGGGACAACAACAGCGAGTACTATCGTGATAGCACGTCTCCCGCTTCTCACTCCCCCAACATCGTCGCCAGAGTAAAAGTCACCACCCTCATTCTTATCAATGTCATCGGCTTCGTCGAACATATCATCAAAGCCCGAATTAGCAAAGCCGCCCATAAGAGATTTGCCCGTCCATGGGGTATCAGCACTTTCTGCTCCGTGCCCTGCAACACGCTGACTTACAGCTGCATCCAGAATCGACCTACTGCTCTCGATTTGCTCGTCCACAGCCATCAACACTTTGATAGCGTCACCCAATATCGCCTCCGCGCTCTCGCGGCTCCGCGCCAGCTCACCAATGAGCGCGTTAGCTTGATTGAGAATACTCTCACACGAAATATTTTCCATACCGCTGCAATTAAGATGTGCATGGCCCAGCGCAGGTGTCACTTCGTTCCAAAGGGCCGATATGACGCCCTTCCACGTGATGTAGTCACCAAAGTGATTCCTGCGCTCATCAGCCGCCAAATGAAGCAACACAGTCCGTTCCATTTGTGTATCCCCTCTGCAGTGTATGATACCGTGATAAAACTCACTGTCATACGAAAGAAGTGAGTGTGAATTCGTTGGCGTATTGTACATTGCAGAGAGCACCTTTGTTAGTGTTGCGGAGACCTCAGTTAATGCGCTCGACACTTCCTTACGAATGCCCTGTGTGTCGTCCATACCCGGAACCACAACACCAAGCTTTGTTGCATTCGCCTGGAGAGCAGTGGCCCTCCTCAACAAAATACCTTCTCGGGCAAGTACACCCTTCAGCATGAACTCCAGCGCAACAAACGTGTCCTTTATCACGTTCAGTCTCTTCTCCAGCTCACAACCAAACGCCACTTTAACGTCAAACACTTGCTTACGTCCGTGCGTCTCTTTCAACTTTTGCTTTGTCAGATCGAATCCCTTGCGAACTTCCTCAGCGAGCAATGATAAACCCTCTCCATTCTTTAGAGGAAGCATCCGCTTATCCAATGTTTTGCTGTAGTTTAAAATGTAAGTGTTGTTCTTTATTGACGAAAAGTTAAATAGTTCACTCACATTCCTTTTAAGTTCCTCAACAATGTCTGAAAAATTTGTTTTTTCAACATGGCTTGCAACTGGCGTCGTGGTATTGCAATGGCTGAAGTTCATATTGTCAACAATATGCTCCTGTATCACGTTAATGCTTGTGAACAATTGTGAGACCGACCGTCCTGCCTTCGTAACAAGTCAAAAGGCATCCCAAAACTTTTCGTTGACCTTATGCTGCTCATTCAAGACGCTTGGTAACTGGCTAATAGGGATCGCATCAGACATTTCTTTAGTGAAAAGTTTATGTTCCTCGCTAAGATTGTGGTATTGTAGCAACAAAACTTTATGTGCAGCCGTGGCGCACCGCCATACCACCGCTCGCCGTTGCCTCCATTTGCAAATCTCATCCTGTGATAATTTACCAGATACAGAATGAGAGTTAGAAACAACACTACTTGTTGCCTTTCCAAATCTTACGCTATTGTTTAGAGATAACAAGGCGCACACAAACACAAGAATGACACTTTGACATGATATATTAGTCATTTTAAGCCGCTTGACACTTAAAAGCTCTTTATGTCTGAGCAAAAAGGTGCGAGAGTAATGTAAAGGGGAAAAACGGGCCGAATAATAGGAGACCTTCCTCATAAGAGTGGCATTATTTGGCATGTAGCTATGACTCTTCATATAGTTGATGGACATGAACGAGGGATAAAATGAGAATGCTAGGGTCCAACGCATCTGCCCGCGACAACCTTAACAAGTCAAGAGAATTTTCTACACTCCGAAATAATAGTTAAAGCAACAACTGAGGGTGTGGTACGTATAAGCACAGAGCTGCACAAACATGTAACTTATCAACCAACTTCAATATTTTTGGAATGCGTCATAAAACGCTATCATTACGCGTGAAGATAAAAAACGTAATACTACACTTCCGGCGCTCGGTGACCACTGACACGGACAACAGTAGTATTCACAACAACACAGTATTCATCTGTTATGGAACAGTCACACAAAGTAAAAACATTGTCTGGTGACCGCCAGGCCCAGTAGGCGTTTACAATTGCAGTCAAAGATATTCGTTTCATTATTTTTATCATTGTTTTCCTGTGATTTATCAGCAACTACATCACAATCCAATAAACTGCGCGTTGTACTACGCAGCGCGTGTGCACAAAAGCAATAGCGATCGCCATCGGTTATACACCGCGTTGGGAAGGTATTACTGAATAAAAGGCATTTCCAAGTCAGAACATATACAAAAAGTGCGTTGAAAAGTAGAATTTCTTGATGACGATGATACATTACTTGGCGCTGCTCATATACTTCAAATAAACACTATCAAATAGTCCACACCATCGCAATCACTTCTTCATATTTTACAACCCAGCGGCCAACGCAAACAGCAGAAACATTTAAACTGATGATAGGGAAACCAAATAAAATTGGATAGCGTCTAATCATAGATTTAATATGCATGTGGACATCCTTTTATCTCTTTCTTCTCAACCGAGTCAATTTTGGTTGTTCAACAACTGAAATTCAGCCTCAGGGAACATCCATGTGAGTTATAAACAAAGGCGCTTTTAAAAAACGATCCGTGTCAAAGCATCCGCGCGCCAACAACTGCGTTCACATAACATAGTAATGAACCCATTGCTAAAAAGTTAAACTCGTATGTCTTTTATATAATTGTTGATTTGTGATGGAATGGCAAAAACTATTTGTGCTTCCTTTAAAAAATTAAACAGATTGAACAAATGGAAAATTTTTGGTAATCGAACTTCTGTGCTATCGAAGCTCACACGTGAAGCGCACGATCTAAATTAAAGATCACAGATATTATAATTAGAAGTCGAATCTACGCGTTTCAAGGTCCATAACACTTCAGTTTTTAATAGGCACAACTTTACATCCTAATCTGTGGTGAGATACATGGAACAATCCCAACGAAATATTTTTTTGAACATTCTTTTGACGTTTGTTCCAATAAAAGAAAAAACAACTTCTCTTTTGTTTATGCATGACCAGCATTCATAGCAAGTTTCGTTAACAATCTCAGCATCAAAATTAACACTGAGAGTTAAACAAGGAAAGACACGAATGTAATTTTAATTAATCAATCCATATCTCAGCATAGCGAAGGTATACGAATAAGCATTTTCCTAACAAAACGAAACAATACCAAAATTCCACCGAGGAACAATCACAAGGAGTGGTAACAAATAAAATGTACGAATTACATCATACGTTTTTCCACGTTCTTCAGCACAATGAAAGTAAGCCAAAGAAAACTAAAACTACTACAATACTAATTCGCATCATCTCCATACTAATAGTGAACAAATTTATTAAAATCTGTATTTATGGCCTTCTTGAAGGAACTCTTCGAGCGTGAGAGCCCAGCCACCTACGCACTCGATGAACCAGAGCCGCTACTCACTCGAGCCGTGAAGAGGCGCCGCTTGCCCACAGCGCTGGATGCCGCTTTCCTTCCCTATGCGGCAGCGAAGCTGATTGGGGAGCGCTCAGCAAGAGCCATGGGAAAGCGTATACAGAGAGCTGCCTCGTTAAGCCGGGAAATCTGCCTCAATGTTCCGCTGCGCTATGTGAGGATGGGATAGCGGTTGTGCTCAGCGCCCCCTGCCGGCTTGAAGAGACAAAGGAGCAGCCGCGAGTGCAGCATACCGGGCGAGGTCTAAAACTAATGCGAGGCGGAAAGGTTAAAACACCACAAGTAGGCTTAATTAACGCACTGACGGACTTTTCCAGCAGGCATCGCGACAGTGAAAAACGTCACACTGCCCGGTGCATACGCCCACACGCAACCACTGACACAAGCGCGCTGCGCCGCGGGGACGCCACAACAAAGACAGTCTCAAGCACGCCACCACCGCACCGGGCTCACCCACACCAAGAAAGCAACAACCACTAAAGGGCACAACAAACACACGTTCACACATAGCACCAACAGAAGCGACAAGCACGCGCACTCCCATTCCAACACGGCAGCGCCACAACTGGGAAGGAGAAGCAAATTCCACGCAGGTGTGGCGAATGCAGAGGCATGTCAGAGTGAAATGACGCAGCGACACTTTTTGAGTTCTGTGGGCACGTGGCGCTGCCAAGCGCATTGAAAGTAACTGGAATCAACCGCACCTACAAAAACGGAAGCTAGAGGTGGGTATGCTAGCGCGCGTTCAACTAGCGCGACGAAGGCTGTGAAAGTGTACTTCTTAGGAAAGGCGCAATAGGCGTTGCAAGATATGCCCTTAACTTTTTCCCTCGCTCAAAACCGAATGTCTACTTATTTGAGCCCCGTTCGAATGACAGACACTCCCGCTATGTGTTCATTTGGCCCTTTCGCACATTAGCTTTCACGATTGAAGGCGCGCCCTTGTACGTAACTTATTATTCCCCAATGCCGGTGGCCGCGGAGTGTAGACACCTGTTCAGAAGCGGTGGACTCGAGCGATATCGACCGCCCACCTTGTGAATGGACAGAGTCGAGATTGTGAACTAAGGGGTGCTACCAAAGAAGTGAATGGTGCCCCTATAGCTTGTCGCAATTTCGATTCACGATAAATGGAAAGGGAACATTCCAAGTGAAAGTATCGTTTGACTCTCATTGTACATATGTTCCTATTGAGATGTTTACCAATCGTTATCCTCTCATTTCATTCGATGCTTCGTTTAGATAAAAAGTTATACTAGCGCTATCGCGTTTGCATCACATCATGAGTGATACAAACAAATTAAAAGCCGAGTGTCAATTTTTATTTGTTGTGCTATGTTTTATGTAATTACTGCTTCTGTCTCTTGTCTTGTTCGATGATTTTTCAACCCCATCGCATAATTGCAGGGTGTGAAATTGGTTTATCTAATTCCTCACAGAGTGTTAATAAGTTTAATTAGCGTTTAGTTGGCGTTGTTTTTATATATACGATTATTCCTGAAATACTGGTGCGTTTTTATGTATTGTCATCCGTATTTTATTGTTTCTATTACTACTGTTGTTTTAAGGGAGCAATTGCATGCTGAAAAAAAAAAAAATTAATTCAGGCTCCTGTTTACATGGTTCAACAAGCACTCCTCACATATGTATGCACGAGGAGGAACTTCACTTTTTTACATGCAGATCATGTGACATTGCACGTCAGCAGTAACTGCGCCCCATGGCAGTGTAGTTGCGTGCACTAACTTCATGGAGTACGTTCATCCCTGTCCAAATCCCCAGACTGCGCACTGCAGCGAAGCACAGTGGACCTGGATGTTAGTTTGATGCCCGGTGTATGTCAGTTGTCCAACGTGATAACTGAGGTCTCGTTGGACTTACAGCTGCCCTGAGCACTTTTAAATTTTCGCACGCTTTTTTGAGACATCTACGGCGCAGCAATAAATCAACTTTTGTTCCTTTTCTCCTTTTCCTTTTTTTTGGCCGCGAGTACCTCCTAAAGCACGATCTTTACTTTGGTTTGCCTTTTATTTTATCTTCCCTTTTCGTTTTACATCTCAGTTAATAGACAACATACCAGCATTAATCAACATAAAGAAAATAAAGGGCGAAAAAAAAAAAAAAAAGAAAAAAAACTGAAGGTGTAATTGATACACTGCCTTTCGCTTCTGTTACTACTACTGGCATGCTGAACAACCGCAGCTCAAAATAAAGGGGGAAAGATACCCGACAATGCTAACGCAAAAATAAGAGAAAAGGAAGGGACACTGCTCTGTAATGGATCATCCGCGTATATTGACCATAATGTCACCTTCAGGGCGCTGCAAAAGCGAGTGCTAAATGTTAATGCCACTACCACCACAACATTGAAAAAATTCACTCTTTACCAAAATTCAGACAATGTACGGGAAAAGGTTGAGGGTGGCCTTGAGAAGGTTAAAGGAGCAGTAAGCAACATTACAGCGTCGTTGGTGGTTGCTGACAGTTTTATGAACGGTATTGAGCTTGACTTTTTCAACCCATTTGAAGCTATCAAGGGCTTTTCACAAAGTTATATTTTTGGCCATAACAGCGTGCACGACGAAAAAAGTAAGCGACGGTTCAGTGATGTGCAAACATTCTTTGATGGTATCAAGGAATTTTTTAGCAGTTGTAATGCAACAAATGGTGGGAAAGCGGAAACGTTGGAATCGATGGGGAAAGGCGTCATGAATGTCGTTGATCAGCCTGTTGACCTTTCCAGTTGGAAGAAAAGGCGTGATGAAAAATGGAACGAAACTTTGAATCAGGTTGAGCAGTGGTTACATGACATGAAAAAATACACTGGTCAGTCATCAAAAACGAACATCTGGAATTACAGCGTCGCGATTTGGAACATCGCCAGAACTGATTGTGAAAGAATAGCGAAAAATGATATGGGCACCTATTCCTCTGTGAAACTTGCTGAGGCAGCGTATGACAATATAATAAAGCACTTGTGCGATATAGCCAATGAAAGTTTTATTAGTTCTGTCGAGGAGAATGGCTGCAACGAAACGTATTCTCATTTTCGATCAGTGGTATTGGCAGAGAGCCTCTAACAAAACACATGACAAAAATGAAATTAAAGAGATGTGTGAGGAGTTTAAAAATAACATTAACAAAAAAAAAAAAAAGTGCGCCTCAGCCAAAACTTCCTCGGAGTGGATAAAGAGACGTTTCAAGGTTGCAGAGCCAAAAATGGTTGGGAATTTAAATTATTCGCTGACGGTGTTGATTGATGCTGAAAAGGTTGTACAGGAAGCAGTGAAGAGCATTGCAGCGGAAGCTGTTGGGCATGTGTGCAATGCCAAAGGCCAAGCGGATGTTTTCAGTCCCAAAGTTCAAAGCCTAAAAGCTGAAGATGTTGTAAACAATGTGGAAAAAAATATTTCTTTGTTGGTCGCTTCTCTCGGAGGCGTTGAGAGAAACTTGACTAATGCCCTAAACAAAACCAACAGTGCACTGAGCATTATATCAGCGTCAGGTAGTGATGTGAAGGCACTGAAAGTCGCTCAGAATGATTCGGGTGTTCGAAAGGAATCCCGGCTTACCGTTGAGGATGCACGCGCTGCCAAGCGCCAAGCTGAGGAGCTTGCTAAGACACTTAAAACTGCAAGTTCTGAGCTTAAACACCAAAACAATAATTTGCATGCTTCATTGCGGGAGAAGAATGCCCACCTGAAAGATATCGCAAAAAAAGTTAGCGTGCCAATCAATGTTACCGACGAAAGACAGGAAAACAATGGTGATTTTGGTTTGAGTTGTGAAGGAATTGAACGTGTTTTACAAATTGTGACAACTGACAAGGCAATTGATATCATCAAGAAACTTGAAAAAGATGACCTGGTGAACACCACAGTTGAGTTCAACAAAACATTGCAGAAAAGCGAGGGAAACGTCAGCTCGTTGGATGGACGTATCAGTCAAATGAATGCGAACTTTAGTTTAGCTAAAAGCAAAGCTGAAAGTGCTCTCAACCGCCTCCATGACGTCGTGCAAAAATCGCAGAATTTTCAGAGGGCTGCATTAGCTGCAGTGGTGGAACTACTGAACAAAAATAAAAGTGCCCTTTGTGTGTAACAGGAAGAATTGACAACTTTGAGCATTCAAAGTGAAACTGTGAGCCGAAGAAGTGAAAAAATGGTTGAGGACATTTCCGGTATCAAAGATGCAGGGAATAAATTGGTGGCCGATGCGACAGTGTCGATGCACAACTGCACGTCAGTTGCAAAACTTGCAAAGGAGGGGGCGCTTCTCGGGCATGGTGCTACTGGCGCTGACGATAAAGCGCAATACGCAAAGCAAAACTGCACTATGGCTGTTCGAGAAGTCAGTATGGCAAACGAAAAGGCGCTCGCTTTTGGTAGTGTTGCCACAGGTGCCAAGGACAATGCCGTGAAACTGCAAGGTCAGTTGACTGAAATAATACGGGAGAAGAAAAAACATGTGGAGAAAGCTAAAGGCACTTTTGCTGAGATACTGGAAAACGCAACAGTAAACAGTCAGACAATAAAAGTTGAAAATGCGTGCGAAGCAGTTAACTTTTCGGAGTACGTAACGACTTTTGAACGGGCTGAGAAGATTTTTCCGCAGTTGTGTGCCGTCGACAGTTTTGGGGTTGATGACGTTAAGCGCAATATTACTACTCTTGAGGGTTTGGTCAGCAGTGCGGGGGGCAATTTGAGTAGAGCGCAAAGTAATGTCGTTCTTTCCAAGGAAAGCTCCAAAAATGCAGAAAAGTATGTCTCAGAGATGCGGGTGTTGGCGAGAGCTGTATTTAAGGACGTGATGGAAACACAAAGAAGGGAACTGTGCAATGCGGTGCAGCGGCTTGTGGAGACGAACCAGAGGCCATCAGTGGTGATTTCACAAACAAATGACAACAGAAATAATGCACGTAGTCAGCGTGACCGTGCCAAGGATGCAGTTGGTGTCGCAAGTGGTGCAGCGGCACGTTCCGCCAGTGCTGATGCTCACACTTCTGAAGTGCCTGGGAAGCTGAGAGAAACGAGTGACGTGGTAACAGGGACACTGGTAATGAGCAGAAGCGTGATGCGGGATGGTAAGAAGTTGCAAAAGGAGAACGAGGTCCAAGTCCAAGAGATACATAAAACTATCGCAAGTGTCCTCAACAATGTTACTGACAGGCAGGGTGCAGTCACTGAAAATGTGTGTGCTGCCGCGATGTCTTACAGCGTCACAGGCGCTCTGAAAGATTCATTGGATGCGGTCAAAACACTTGCTTCACTTGGGAATATCACAGGAGCGTTGACGAGGTTTGACTACCTTCAAGGACGCGAGAAACAAGTGGAGGCCATGCTCAACGCATCAAAGGAACGTGCTGACGGGGCGGAGCGTGGCGCGCTCGCAGCACTGAAGGTAGCGAAGGACGCGAGGTCCACACTCTTGTTCTTCCATCTCTTCAGAAAACTAAACAACTTGGGTTGAGCCGGATGTATGCAACCGTAGCGGTACGAGATACCATCGACTATTTTCCACATAAAAGCAGCCTCAATTGTATTTTTGTTTTTGCCAAGCAGAATGTGCTGAAAAACTAAGAGAAGTGACGGTCCGTTAAATAGCGTTGAGATGTGTTTTGTCAGTTTCTTACCCCTCTGCTTAACGGAAGCGCAAGGCGTTCTTCCCCCGTATCGCTCCCTTCTGCGATGCTTCGCACCCGTGCGACGGGCAAATAATGCGACTGACTGTACGCGCAAGTAAGGCGATGGTGTCGCGACCTATGTGCCGTTGTCGTGATGTGACTTAGCTTTTCCCCTTTACGTAAAAAAGCATGAAGCCATCGATCATGTTTGGTCTTCACTTTCTTTTTCTTGTTGCACATAACTTCCATTTCCTCGTGTTGCGCTTCCCTCCCTTTTTTTTTTTCCTTTATACTTTTGCGATTTTCAATCTGCTGCTAAAGGAATCAGAATCGGTTCATTTTCACAAATAGTTGTGATGAATAACTTTCTCGTATTTTGCTTCCTTGCGTTCGATGAGAAATTTATAACTGTGTCCGTGCGTGTGTGGCAAAGTGAAAACGTCTTAATAAATAAAATGCCCGTCTTGATGTCTATCTCGCCCATCTGTCACTTGGCCAGCAGCTGATCTGCCTTCTGTCACTTCGCTGCTTGCTTGACGTTGCCATTTTAAAACTGTCTGCCAGACGCGTAGGAATGAGCTGCTACGCGTTTCACTTTTAGTGTGTGTACACTCACGCTGTCGAATGAGGACAATTTTGCTGCTGTGCATTTGTTGATGTTGAGTTTATGGAAAACAACGAAAGTTGTGTATGCCAGTGTGCATGCAAGCGGCGTCAGGACACTCTGCGGTCACTGTGACGAGAGGTGTGACCTGAAGGAAAGCTGATCTTCCAATTGATGCGTCGGCGCGTGCCATGGGAACGATGGCCAACGGTGCCAACATCGCGAACGCGACGGGTATTTCCTTTAAAATGTGCAGATAATGTGCGACAGTTGCAATGTTTTAAGAAACGGAATACTTTTCACCGTGACTAGAGCATTCTGTACGACAACTCCGGCCACCACACGAGCGCATTGTGAACGATACATCTAAATGAGGCATAGCATGCCACTCAGAGATGCAAGTATTCACTCTCTTGTTTGGATGCCCAACTGTCGCCCTTATGAGCGTTCAAAGTTGTGCACATACGCACTCTGCGACCAAAAGACGTACGCTCTAGCTCGTCTATTTAGCTCCCTTTGTTTCTGTTTTAGAACATCAGCAGAATGACTGAAAAATGACTTGAATATCTATAGCCGCTGCTGGTTCAACGGTGCGTGTAGGCTCACCAACTCGCAATCATAGACCAGAGCTTGCTCCGTGGCACAAGACCTCAACGCGCTTTGTATTTCAGAACGAACTTCAAACGCATTGAAATTGTAATTGAGCAGTCTAGTGACACAGCCATATTTGAGTGACGATGGAAATATCGTTCTTTTGATCTCCAGCGGTTCAGGCTGTATTTCTCTTTGCAAAACTTCTGTGCCATGGGGGATGATGAGGCTTGTTTAGGTTGTTAGTATGGCGTGTTAATGAGGCCACAAGAATGAATACGGTCTTTTCTGCTTGTCGCTTAGAGATGACGAGCACTTTTTTTTTCGCTACTGTTGTTTCTATCTTTCCTTTTGGACACACAGATGCTAGTTCGTATAGCTCAAGCTAAAAGTGACGTTGATGTGCCTAAATGAGATGTCTTGGAGCGTCGTGTGAAACTTCAGAATAACACGGACTGTTTCATCAGCGTGATGGTAGCGTTTAAGATTCCATATACGCACTTGTCTTTATTTATGTGAGTTTGTTATCTCTCTAAATGCAACAGTGATGCGTCTTACTACTGTCACCTTACACCACACAACCGTTGCTTGCACCCTGCAAGATTGTCAAGTGAGCCTTGACTCAGGAGCCGGTGTGAATGTGGTACCTGCATCCACCGTACAGTGTCGACCGTGCCTGTGCACCGTGAAGGCCACATGGAATTAAAGAAAGGCCCTGAGTCGCGCACGTTCTTCCCACAATCTTGGATTTGAGGGCGCACAAAGCAAGGTAAACTCCACTTGGGATTCGAAGGCCACAGGTGTTGGAAGGTACAAGCTATACGAGCATCTTTTTGGTGACTTGATCATGTTACTCGAGTCAATAAAGAGTCGTTTATTTCATTGGCTCAGGGACAATGATTGCTTTATATTAAGAAATAGAGAAGACGTGGGAGTAACCATTCACCACGTGTTGTTGACGCGTACGGTGTTATAACTGTCCCTCTGGTGGGTGAAGTGAAGAAATGACGATATCGTTACTCGGGAAGAGCGGGTGGGGTGCAGGGGGTGTTCACAGTCTGCTATGGTTGCGCTGTTTGGACCACTGTTGGTTTCGTTTATTTCCTGCTATTTACTATTTCTAACGCTTCCTTGTGGTCTCCGGTGGCTCGCTTTGAAGGGAACTTCATCCGCGGGCCAACACGTCCATGGGCGTGACGTACACTGTTGTTGTAAATGGGACTGAACACGTTTGCGCCCGCCGCAGGGGGAGAACTTCCAATGCAACACTATGTCGACCCAACGCGGGGGCGAGCCACTTTCAAACGATGCACAACGAAACGTCGAAAGTTCGGCTACCGAACCGATGAAGAGCAGACCATGGATTCTTATCTTGTAGTTGGCGCCTTGTTGATAAGGCAAAGGTTAGGTTGGTAAGATGCAACAAGCTTTGAGCAACTATCAGGTATAGGTATGAGATGTGTGAGAACGGTAGTCACTCTGGTATTCAGTGAAATGAAGTCGCGCCTGTGGGAGCTGTCGCGGTGTTCTGCCTTTTAAAGGTCTAACAGCCATTTTAGTGACATAGTTGAGTTGGACGAGCTGGCACCCGAATCTCAGGCAAACGGGAGAAGTGCGATAGCCAGCTAAAAGATGATGAGCAGGCCTGTGGTGGTTGGTGTACTAAATGGCGATCCACGTGGTACTTGAAAAGCATAACATCCAGTGATGGATGCTAGTAACATTGAACTTCTGCGGATGTTGCTGTGGACTCGCGTCTTTTATTGCTAATGGCTGCGTAGGAGGAAACATCGCCCTGGAGGTGCTGCTATGTGGCGAGCTCTAATTGGTGGTGGTGCAGCATTATCACTGTCCCTGAGCAACATCACGGATGTCTGCTCTACGTGGTGCTACGAGGCAACATGCGCTCATCGTGCGTGGAACGAATGACAATGTGCAATGTGTACTGAGCGCGTGCGCTGGAAACAAGTGAGAAAAGGAGAAGTTGTCCATGCTATTTTGTATGTACATGACGGCGGTGATGTGTTGCTGTGTGGAGGTTGACTTGTAACTTCTTCAGGATGTCTAATTTACTAGTTTTGTGTCTCCCAGCGTTAGCCATTCTAAAGTGGTGTTGTGTCATGTGACAGCCTCTGGTGGGCCACGGGGCCAGAAGACAAAACATGTCTTGAAGCTCTGTGTGACTACCGCCCCTGCTCACGAACGATATCTCATCGCCGTTGCTGGTGTTTTGTCCGCAAGTTCCGTGACCTTACAGACAGTGCTCTGAGGCCTCCCCTCTTCACGCTGCGGGGTCCGCAAGGTGCCGCGCGGCAGACAAGGTACCCGAAGCCCAGTCGCAACTAGGTGGTCATGTCCCAGCCGAGTTGGTGTGCTCTGCCCCATAGAGTCCGCTGTGTAACATAAGGAGCTGTTCTTGTGTGGACAGTGATTGGTATTGCAGGCCATTTCACATGGCACAATGTGCTTGAGGAGACCACTCTCCTGGTGTCAATACCCCGCTTAGCTTCCGGCTAAACCCTTTCGCTGTCTTGACAGTCGCTTCTATTGTGTTCTTACAGTCAATTACTCGCTAGGTATTCTGTGTGCAAAAAACAGGCACCTGATAACTTATTTGGTTAAGGGTTTAACTGCATATGGCTACTTAATTTTAATCCAGTGCCTTCAGACATAGTGCTTCCCAGGACGATTGTTTGTTGGGGCGGGAAGGACCGTTTAATGTGACGATAAGGAAGGGCCATCGCGGATGTGCTGCACTATGAATGCACATCGTTGTGGTCAGTAGGCCCTCGTTAGTTTCGCAGTAGATATCCGCTGCAGGTACGTGGGCACACTGAGGCGTTGTGAACAGTGGACTGACATTCTTTTTTGAGAGCTTTTGGATCCCGTCGAGTTCTTAGCGGTGCAAATCTTTGTTGAGATTGCCTCTCGTTGGACCAATGCTAACTGCGCTGTTGTAAGGGGAGTCATGTGCTTCTTTTTTCCTCGTTGATTAGCGTTTGTATTACATTGGTGGGCGTGTAGCTGAGGAAGTAGTGGTGCAGTTCTAAAGACTAAAAATAAAAAGGGAAGGGAGTAGTAGTTGCAACTACCTTAAGCAAGTTAAGTGAACGGGCAAAAAGCGTGTTTCCTTCACAAGTTGTGTTGCAGGGCCGTGGAGCGTGAAGGAGATGGACGTTTCGTGTTCGATCTGCACAGAACCAAATGATCTCGTGGAAATGGAGTGCGGGCACTTGTGTTGTCCAAGTTGTATGAAACATTCATTTCAAAATAAGTGTGAGCTTTGCAGTGGGGTGCCAGTTCCACGTGAGGAGGTGCCCAATAACACACAAGGGAGCCAGCGCCCTGATGCGCGTGGTGAGACAGCAGCGGGTTGTGCTGGGCGTGTGCACACCGACCCGCTTCGGAGCGACCAGGCGGGATGTTATTCTGAGCCAGCTGGAACGACAGAAAACAATCTGCAGGAGGTGAGTGCAGGCGCGGAGTCGGTAACAAGCGACTCGGAATCAACAGAGGAGACGAGTGATGATGTGGAGGAGACGGGATCACAAGAGAGCCATTCGGGTACGGAGACAAGCAGCTCCATGCATAGCGAAGAGGGGAGTGATGAGATGCGTTATGACACGTCTGATGAGGAAATGGAATCTGGAGAAGAGAGTGACGAAAGTGACGAAAGTGAAGGGCCCGTTGATTCTTTCAGTCGGGAAATAAAGGCAGAGGATGCGAGTCGGGCCCCAGTGGGGGACGACGTGTCTCATAATTTGGTTGAAGGGTCTGAGGAGGTCATCAGACACATGACAGTTGGGGAGGGATGTGCTTTTCTGCAGCTGAGTGCCGTTCCAAGGCAGCAGCTGTGCAACGTTGTTTCACTCACCTTGAACAAGGTCACGCTTGATAAGGATTTTTCCCTTCTTCAAAACTGTAAACGCCTCAGTAAACTCTTTTTGGACGAGTGTTGGGGAGAGAAGGGCGTTCCGATATTTTTACAGGACCTTACCTCCTTGAGGAAGTCGCTTTTACACGTGAGGAGCGATATCCGCGTTTTGAGTAATTCCAACCTCCCTCGCTCGATTGAGGAGTTGTCGCTGAGGTTTATGGACGACTTGGAGGAAATAACACTTCGGTATTTCAGGGCTCTGCGTACTGTCACGGGTCTTGGGCTGCTCAAAAAGCTACGAGCCGTGGACTTCAGTCACACTGCTGTTGACAACGCGTGCTTAAGAGAACTGAGAATGGCGAGTGGCCTCTCTGAGCTCCGACTTGAGGGGTGTCCATGCATAACCGATCTCTCGTCGCTAAGTGGTTCATCAGTACTGAAAACTTTAGTGCTGGGTGGAAACAAAAATTCCGTCGGTGGTGTTTGTGGAGTGACGCAGATGTACTCCAGTTTGGATAGCGTTGACGTGAGGTACAGCAGGGATGCCGAACGCTTCACGCGGAGAATCAGCGACAGATACGGCGAGTGCAGCTCGTACCGATGCGGATGCAAAAACATTTGTGACATTACACCACTTGGAAGCATCGGCGGGCTGGAGGCGTTGGATCTTTGTGACTGCACCAACATTGCACATGGGTGGCAGCGATTTTCTCAGCTTAATTACTTGAGGGAACTCCGAGTAGGTGGGGCTGGTATTGACAATATGTTTATCCAAATGTTGGGGACTCATGGGCGTCTTCGGGTGCTCGTGCTTGAATATTGCAATAATATCACTGACATTTCTCCACTTGGGTATATTCGTGGTCTCGAAGTGCTTGGTATCTGTGAGTGCATGAGTGTTAAGGGAGGATGGTCATGCTTAGCACGACTGCGTATGCTTAAACAGTTTCATCTTCGTGACTCGCGCACTGGAAACATCGCCCTTAAATCTATTACTGCATGTCAACAGTTGCAGGCGCTCGTGCTTCATCGTTGCAGTAATATCACGGACATTTCACCCCTCAGTGACCTCCAAAGCCTGGTATCGTTGGACATCCGTGAGTGCATGAATATTGTGGAAGGATGGAATTGTTTCATGGGGCTGCGCATGCTGAAAATGCTCCATCTTTTGGAGGCACGCATAAGCAATGACAGTCTTCGTTCGCTTGCCGCATGCACGCAGCTACAGGTGCTTGTGCTTCATCGTTGCAATAATATCACTGACACTTCGCTACTCGGAAGTTTCCAATATCTCCAAGTGCTGGATGTCCGCGAGTGCAGTGGAATATCTCAGGGATGTGCTTACTTGAACAATCTCCCATATTTGAGAGCCATGCAACTCCGTGGGCTGGTCATGGACGGATCTTTTGTGCACAGACTTACCAACCAAAGGCACATACGAGTACTTATGCTCCAGCCATGTGTTTTTATTGACGACATTTCCCCACTGCAGCACTTGAGAGAGTTGGAGGTGCTGTCTCTTTGCAATTGCGAGCGCATAGAACGCGGATGGGGCGCCCTGGCAGCTCTTGAGAAGCTAAAAGATTTGTACATCTTAAAGGGCCGCTTCGGGAACGGCTTCCTACGTGCTTTGCAGCGCAGCACGCATCTTCGCTCTCTTGCGCTCTATTCGTGTCCAGGCATCAGTGATATTTCATCTCTTGGTGATGTGTGTGGGCTTGAAATGCTTGACATCGATAATTGTGCTACTATAAGAGACGGGTGGTACGGCCTGGCCAAACTGAAGGGACTAAAGGAACTTTACTTGCGTCAAGTTAAACTCCCTGAATCGTTCGCTTCGGTGTTGCGCAGTTGCGAGAACCTACGCGTGCTTGAGATTTTCGCGAGAAACCCGGTGGTTTCTGTTTCCCCTTTGGGAACGATAAATGGACTTGAGGTTGTGGTTATTGACAACTGCAACGCCTCTGCGACTGAGTTAAATGGGCTACTACAACTCAAGTGCCTCGTGGCGTTGCATCTTTCTGAAGCCGTTCTCAGCCGCAGTTTTTTGCAGGGATTAAGAAGTTGCGCACACCTTCAAAGCGTGTGTTTTGACAGGTGCGGGGTTGAAAAGGGTGCGCTGATCAGCAGCCACCACGGATTGAGTGTGCTGGACTTCACATCCCCCAGAAGAAAAAAGGTAAATGCTCACTATTTTTTTTCAGAAAAAAAACCAAGTGAGTTTCGATTGCAAATGATGAAGTTGAGTAGAGATTTTCTGAATGCGCTAAAGTTAAACACTCATTTGCGCACTCTTGTGCTTTATCGATGTACCTTTACTAATGTCTCACCTCTCGGAGACATTAAAACTTTAGAGGTGCTGGAACTCGATGAATGCTCATGGATTAAAAAGGGGTTGGACAAGTTACATACGCTCGTCGGCCTCAAGACCCTCCGCCTCACGTCTCGCAATGTTCGTAACTCGTTCCTAAAAGGTCTTGCCAAACTGAAGCACTTGCGATCACTTTCACTCACCAGATGTGGAATTACTGATGTCTCTGGGCTTGGCTGTATTCATTGGCTTGAGGCGCTGGATCTCAGTTACTGTACAAAGATTAACAAGGGCTCGAGGTGTATTGGAGAGATTAAGTCACTGAAGGAGTTAACTTTGAGGGGATGTCGAATCTATTATCCCTTGTTCTATGCTTTGGATGGGAGTGATACCCTCCGCAAACTGTCGCTCAAATATTGCGAGGGGCTTACTGACGTTTACCCACTTGGGGCAAGTCACATGCGCGAGGACCTTGATATTCGATATTGTAACGGCATTGAAAAGGGGTGGCATGGGCTTTTGAGGCTAAGCAGATTGAAGGAACTGTGGGTTGACGGTGTGGAAATGGATGATGTAATTCTTGGGAAGCTGCAGGCTAATGGAAATGTTATTATACACGCAGGTGCGTCATTCGAGCAACGTGGAGGTAAACACAAGCACAGAGGACGACAAAACGCGGGAAAGAATGTAGGCAGGAGGAAGAAAAAAATGAGTCGAAAAGAGAGGAAGAAAAAAAGAAAGAGAAAGCAGAAACGAAGGGAGAAAATGGAAAGACGAAAACAAAAGCGTGCGGAGAAAAAAAAGCAAATGGAGAGCCAGACGCAGCGAGCGGTCCGGGGCAGCGGCTAAGAAATTTTTTGGTGGTGGAATGCCCACCTCCTTGGAATCCGGAGCGCACCCGGGAATTCGGACATTGCGAGCTGGTGTGTTTTGTGCTTTTTGGAAGTCAGGTTGAAATGTGTTTTATTGATGTGATGCGTTTAGTTTTAGTTTTTGTTTTTCGCTGGCGTATGAAGCGACATCCAAAACGGCACTGGTGGGTCGGAGGGGGTGAGGATTATTTCTTTCCTTCCCACGGGCCTGTTCTTAAAACGTGACAACATTGCTGAGGAAAGTGCGCTGCTCGGCTGCCCGTACAGACGTTCGCCCTATGCAGGCTTGGAGGTGCTATTACGAAAGTGATGTAGCGCGAGTAAACACGTCACGAGAAGTGTGCGAACGAGGAAGATAAGCTGCGATGTGCTGTCGAAATGAGACGAAAAATGTATCTTTTGGGTGCGTACACCTTGCGCTCCATAACTTTAAAAATAATAAGTTAAGAGGACCTGTTATGGAAGTTGTGTAGTTTGCTTATAAGCACTAACTTCCCGCTTCTGTCCGCGTAATCCTTACGAAGTGGACATCCCTGCGATGTGGTGTGTTGTCAGCTTCATTATGACTTTGAGTGCTGCTATTGGCGTTGCAAACAAACGTGCCCGAGAGGAGTGCCGCTACGTTCAGTGGTTGTGTGGTGCTGTTTATTATGGCGGTCCGAATCGCTCATTAGCTTTAGTTGCTATCACAGGACCACTCTCTGCATCTCTGCTGCCGCTGCTATCGAGTCATGTTAAGCTGAGGGGTGTACCCATGCAGCAAAGACACCAAATCGCGTGGTGGCCCAACGACTCTGGACACGAAGAGATTTTTATTCCGATGAGATGAAACATTATAAAGAATGGCCGCTGTGCACCTTTTAATCGCAACGTTACTGGTTGAGTGTTAAATGTTTTATTTTTTTATTCATTCCTGTTTTTATTTTTGTTCTTCTCGTTGTTGGTGTGTGAGAACAAGTCACCTCCAACCCAGCAGTTGTAAAACGGGAGGGAAGACAGACGAAGGGACCGTGTGCTTAAAATGTGGCGTCTTCCTGGAACCAAAATGTATTGTGTGTATGATCTAAGACGATGTGCGTACGTGTTTATAAGGAGAAAGCGTGACCGGAGTGGCGGTGACCGATAGTGACGTGAACGTCGTGGATAATTTTATGATTTGAGGCGTTGCCATTCGCAGTTTTGAAGTTTTTTTTAAAAAAAAAAAAAACAGTAACATCATAAGCCACTCTGAGAGTACTTGGGGGACCTTCTTTCGCCTCATCACGGCTGTTGTTTCGTAAGCGCTTGCCGTTGACAACTTTACACTGTACTGAACGATATTTTCTCTTTTCTTTTCGCAGTCAAAGGTTGTGGGCTCGTGAGGAGCATAGTTTTTATTTCGTTTTTGCATTGAGTTGCGCTAGCTCTCTCCACGGACGTGTCTGCAGATGCGTCTTGTGGCGAGGACCGCGTGCCACGTGTCCTTCATAAACGCGGTATGGAGTAGAGGGGCAGCAGTAGCGCGTGCAGGCCTGGCTTGCGTGGCAGTTGGTCGTATGAAGCGCCTATGTTTACAGCGGATGTCGACAAAGAGAAAAGCGCTTCAATCCAAAAATTAGGCCACGGGGTAGGCCAGACATTGTGTAGTTTGCAAGACACACCTTGACCGTTCGTGGGGACCACGTGGCGAGCAGTTCACTGGACAGCGCCTCTGGCGTGCCCATGTGCCTTTACTTCATTTGGCTTTGGTCCCAGCTGACAACAGCTGGCTCGCAGAGTTTTCGGTGTTGACCTGTGTTTTACCAGTTGCCAAGCTTCTGATACATTTCTCCTTCTGCGCACTCGACACAAATTGATTGCCCCTTGACATGCATGCGATTTTCTGTTTAGACATCGCGTGGGCTGTTTAGTAGCATGCACACTGAGCAGCCGCTTTTGTGCTTTGAGGCGCTTCCTTTTTTTCTTCAGCTTCACTCAGCATGCCATCTTTCGGAACAGCCACACTTGGCATGCCCCAGTGGAGGCTAAATAAAAATAATTATGAGTCATGAAATTGACGTTGGTGACCCGTGTGATGCGTTCCACTGGTGCAGTGCAGCGAAGAATCGGTAATTTCAAAACGCCTGCTGTCCATGTGCCGTGTTGCAGCTTCGTTGTTTGAGTGGGTCGCTGACAACTAATTGACTTAGGCCCCGATTTTGGCATTATGGTTGGGGCTTAGTTGCACAAAATTACCAGGGCGCAAGAACAAAAAAAAAAAACGTCTGCCGACGACGTGCGCGACGCCCCTTGTGGGTAAGCTGTCAAAACCTTCGTTCCAGTGATAGCAGCGGTGTTTTTCAGCAGAGAGCTGAATCGAGCTCCAGGCCTGATGAAGGGGTTCATTCCGATGTCCCCACGGTTGTGTGCAGACCGTGCCCGGCATGTGATTCAGAAAAATGGCTTGGCCAATACTGTGCTGTACTGTGGCAATGCTTTGCGAACATCGCACAGCGTTTTCTGCGTGTAAAATGTTCGGCTCATATTCCTTGCCGCCCTCGACAGGTGTGCTGCACCTCCGAAGCAGTGAAACGAATTTAAGGAATACGCAAGCAATGAGACTGTCTTTCCTGGTTCTGCGGCGGGATGCGTGGCTGGCAATGCACGTGCAGACAATGACGGTCGCAAATGACACCATCGAGTAAACTCTCAATACCGTTGTCTGTTCTGAGTGAAGTCCTGGGGAAGAAGAAGTGTGCTGGATGCCCTCCTCAGCGACACTGGCTTAAGCGAAACTACGCTATCCCATTGCGTCATTGATGTTCAGGCGTCTCGCTAACGACCCTGCGGTGGAATTGGAGAAAGCAGGAACGCATTTCCCACGCATTACTGCTCATCCTCAGAAAACAACGGAGAGGTTAGTTTCGGTGAGCAACGCGTAAAAATGGCACCCACAACACAGTGCACTCAGGCACGCGTAAATAGGACCGACAATGTTGCGGCGAGTGGCACAACGAAGGCGTATTCGGGAGAGCGGCACCGACGTGCGTTGGAGAGCAAGAAGCATGTGCACGAGGAATGAGGCTGCACCCACGAATCGTGACTCACGTTAGTTCGGTATGCGAGGATGCACTACGGGGACAACTGCGTGGGGAAACAGTGAAGAGAAGACGACTTGATTGATGCCGCAGTTCATGTGGGATAATCACATCTTTCTCACTGTGCTCCGACGAAGTGTTGAACAAAGCCCAAATGAAGTATTTTTGCAAGACGTCTTCGACCAGAGAGTAGCTGAGCAGAAAAAGGAGGTGGAGTGAAGCGTAGCTGCATGATGGAAAATTGGAGCAAAGCATGTGTCCACACCGACGCTGCGTCACACATTGCAGCGTCGTGTGCAACCCGAACGTGGTTTTGGTTGTTTCGAACAACAGAGAGAAGAGCGTGCGAGGAAGTGGTGCTGTGGAGTAGATGCAGACTTCCCCCTAACTTGTGCACAACGCCTGTGTTCCCGCATGCGTCGAGGAACAGTCTGTCGGGTAGTGGAGCACAGGCAGGACCAATACACCAGCGGGATGAGGAGACAAAAATGGGAGAATGCCGGGATGGGCATTTACTTCATGATATTTTCGAATGGCGATGTGGAGCGGGTGTGGAAGCGCACCGACATTCGCGTCTTTGTTTTTGTTACATGCCGTGTGACGGTGATTTCTAGTTTCACTATCACTTTCTTCCTTTTTTAGTGTGTCGAACGGCTGTGGCTTTTTTGCCCTTGAAAGCAGCTGGAAGTGCGGTATTTTCCATTACTTCTTGGTGAGTGATGCTGGTTAGTTATCAGCTACATCTGCAATTAATCCTGTGTTACTTTTGCCCTCCCTTTTGTTTGTTCACAATACAAACGAAGCTAAAAACTGTGCAAGAGGCTGCCGGTCGGGTTATTTGCGTATGTCTTCCGCGAAAACCGGCAGTCAAAATCGTTGTTTTCAAGTTTTTTGAGGGATGCTTGGGGGTATTCGTGAGGGAGCTGTGGCTGCTAAGCATGCCAACGTTTGTCTTATTTGTTCGTTTTTTATTGCTTCCTGTAGTCGTCGGGAACTTGCCCGGAAGTTTTCACTTCTTCCTCCCGTGTGAGGTACATCGAGGGACGTGTTGCAGTTCGTGTTTCTACTGTGAAACAGAAACACGACCAACTGAAGGTTCTATTTTTTTCGCCGAGGTCTGGGCACGTTTCATGGCGATAGAGACGCACTGGCAGCTCATTCGGATAACGCCACTACTGTGGCGAGCCCTACTGGAGGTGTACTGCGTCTTGTGAAGAGTTTCAGCCCGCTGCTTCGATGGCTTTTGTTTGCACATACGCAACGGTTCCGCCCGCACTGCACTCCAAAAAGATTTCAAAGCAAAAAGGGACACGCAACAAAGAGCGTGAACACCTCGCTTCGGATTGGCTTCCTTCTCGCCATTGCGCTCTCCTGTGGTGGTTTTTTCCACTCCTCACTCGCTGCTGCAGAAGGAAACGATGCACACAAGGCAGCGTGTGAAGTAAGCAACATGTTCCTCAAGATGCAAACGCTGTTTACTGTTTCTAAGACATATATAACGAAAGTGACAGACGAAACCAAGAAACTTTGTGAGCGTTTGTGCACGCTAAAAAATTCAAGCGAGCCAAAGGGAGAGGGCGAAGCAGCTATGGAAACGTCTGGTGACGCGTGGAATGATGCCAAGGGTGCAGCTGATGGTGTTAAGAACGACTTGAAAGACCTGGAGAAGTTCAGAGATGAGGCAAGACGTGAGACTTATAACTACCTTGACCATGCTCAAAGCGATTCGAATTTCGGCGGAGCGTTCAGTTCGTGTGAGAGTACAAAGATTTATCACCGGACGACGGAGGAGGAAATGCATAAAAAGATTGGAATCGATTCAAAAACCGTCGGGGGGTGTGCGAATGAAGAGGCGGTGAAGTGGGAACCGAAAGCATTGAGCACAAGGCGTTTAGAAGGTACCGTGGTTAAAGACAAATATGAGAAGTTTAACAAAGAATAAAAAAAAAAATGGTTTAGACCCGAGACGAATCTTATCGACATTGCTAAAAATATGACGTCTGTAACAACAAAAATTGTAAAAGCGAAGGAGGGGGTTGAACTGTCCGCAAAGGCGTTCGTCAGTGAAAAGGCTATATAGGCCTGGTAGGTGAGTGGGTTTTTGCGCTAATGTTCAGGCAGATGATAAAAAACGTTCGTTTTGTGGGAACTTTAATGAGAAGTTGAAGGAAATACGAAAGAAGTGAGTCCGAATTGGTGAAGATGCCTTGGGTAAACCCACTTTTAAAACGATGGTTAGCTATGATTGCTGAAAATCGTTCTCGGTGTTTGAATGTAGACCTTCAGCTAAATACTGCGTTTTGCTACAATAAATCTACGTCAGAGAGCTTCAACTTAGCGTTCGGAGCTGCTAAAAATCCTCATTTATGGTTCTTGTTCCCGGAGTGCGAATGCACGATTGACTCCCCTACCCTATAGATACATATTGCGCTTGTAGTAAAACTCCCGGAATGGGTCCACATGAGTTTTTGATCCGCTCATTACAATTATTCGTGTGGTTGAGGGCCTTCATTCGTTTGAGGTGCGCTTTGTGGTGCGGAGATGATGGTGTCGTTTTTCGTGTGTGTGTGTGGTCCTGTTTTGCCGAGGAGTGTCATTTTTCCATTTGTTAAACGGAGCGTCAGTTCAAGAGTATCAACGTATGCGAGGGCGGCAGCAAACGCGACACCAATGCCGAATCACGCTTCCCCAGTGATTTTGAGCAGTTGGCAATTGTTGTCCGTGTTGTTGGCTTCTCCGGAGTCTCGTGGCTACGATGCGCGTCTTTCTGGTACGCCGCTGTTCACGCAACTGATTATTTTGTCCGTGGCGCGTTCGGATAGGCGACCCACCACGTCGGTCAGTGAGCTGGCACATTTCGTTGCTCTTCCGAAAAAGTGTGCACACGTAGTGCTCAACCCTGCCTTCACATTGCCCACCACTGCTTCGACTTCTTCGCACGCGTTGAGAAACGTTATCTTCTCGTTCCCTTTCCCAGTTTCTTAGACCAGCACGCGCATGTATTCCTTGACGCCTGCTGCGGCCTTGCTTGCGGCGTCGCCTGCTGCCATCGTCTCCCCCATGATGCGCGTCAGTGCCTCAATGGCGTCTCGAGCCCTCTGCGCCATGCGCGTTGCCTGCGCGTGGCTGCGAACTGTTGCTGCTTCCTTGCTGTTGTTCAATATTGCTGCCGAAGCCTCCAGAGCAGCAGTCAGAGCGCCCAAGTTCCGCCCAGCGTTTTCCCTGCGCAGTGCGAGCTTCGCCGTCAGTGCGCGCGCCTCTCCTGCCGCGTTGTCCAGTGCGGTGCCGAAGGCGCACATCTTCGTTGCGACGCCGCTCGCGAGACCGTCCGTTGATGTCGCGAGCGCCTTCTCGCTTCGAAGCACCAAGGACGAAGCGAGCGCAAGCAAAGACAGCAGCGCAGGGCCGCACATTTTCTTCACTTCTCTTTTCACAAAAATCAATCAAACAATCCCACCCCCCCCAAGCCCTCCTCCTTGTCTTCCGTCCGAATAAAGCTACCCCTCTGTCCGCACGCGCGCTGAAGCACGTCGCCCCCACGCCTCCGCGCTCCTCCGCCAGTGCGCGGGGCACAGCGTCCTGCCGTTGCGCTTCGCTTCCGGCCCCTCCCTCCCTCCTCCCTTCGGCCACCTGTGTCCCACCCGCGCCGAAGCGCTTCGTATTCCCCGGTGTCGGTGCTCGCCCGCGCTCGCCGGTCCGCGCGCGACTCGCGCCCACCATTCGCCGCAACATGACTCGAGCCTCGGTCAGGCGTCGTCCCTCTTGGCCCGTCGCGATGCGATGGCCGAGGCGCGCGCGTGAAGGGCGGAAAATGCCGCACTGCTTCACGGTCCATGACGCAAGGTGAAGGCTGCGACGCGAGAGCGGTGCCGCTGACCTCGACCGGCGCGCAGCCTGTGGTGCACGGCGCGCCGCTCGGGTCGGGCAGTCGTGCGCGGCCATGGCAGACGCGCGCACGGCCTCCTTCCTCACCGCTGCCGCGCGGCGTTGGGCGGGCGTCTCCTCCCTCTCGACCTCGTTCGCGCGCCCTCCCATCTCCGCGGCTGTTCCTCCCCTGTCGCTTGTTTCGGGTCCGACGCAGTCCACGCTGCTCCGCAACACGGGGGCGTGCAAACGCCCACGCGGCGAACTGGGAGGTGTGACCACGCGCCTGTGCCAAGAGCTGGCGTCGCACAACTGGGAAACAAAGCACGGCAGTCGCTTCGCCTGCACGTCAGCCGGCGCTCGCCGCCAAAGACGCGACGTGCAGGGCAGCGGGGCCAGTGGCGGACACCGACGCGAATCCGTCAGGCACACACCAGGACCGATGCAAGCAGTGGGCAGTGCGACGCGCGCGCCTTTGTTACTGCCACGTCCGGTGGCACGCTGTAGGAAACGTCGCCCGAGTGTGGTTGGGCAAGGCCTCTGCTTGGACAGCAAGGAAGAGGCGCCTGTTGCAGGAGAGGTTCGCGGTCAGCCACGCGAGCGAACGACGCGCGAGGCGCCTTGGGCATGGGGAGCCAAGGGAACGAGAGGCGCTGTGCCGGGTGGTCCGCGTGGCTGCAGGTCGAGTAAGCGCACGGGCGCACCCAAACAAGCCGGTGGTCAGTGACGGGAAGCGGCTGCGGCGATGCGAATTGTTACGAAGGCGAGGAGAAAGGGAAGAGGCAGCGCTGGCGGCGCCGTGGTCCGACATACAAAAAAGCAGGGAGGCAGGGACGCGCAAAAGCAGGAGCAGGTGCACAGGCATGCGGCGGCGGCGCGCAAGGCTTGCCGGTGGGGCGTGATCGGCGCGTCGAATGCGGTTGAGACAGGAACGGAGCGGGCGGGTGAAAAGCACAGGGAGGGAGGAAGGCGCGAGCAGACGCGCGACGCAATGGCCCGCATCGCAACGACGACGGGTGCAGGGGGCGGCGGACCAGGAAAACAAGTGCACTCGTGCAACACGGTAGGGGGCAAGCAAGGCGAGGCACAAGCGGGGCGTATTGGGAAATGGAAGGACACACTGCGACGAAGCACGATGGTGAACCGAATGGCGTGCAAATGGACTGAAGAAGGCGCGATTCTGACGCAGTCGGCCCGCGGAGCGCACTGGCAGCGAGGCGTGAAACATGCCACGGGAAGGCGGGGTCTAGATGCGCATGGGGATCCCTGTTAACGAAGAGAACGGAAGAGCGGACAACACGGAGAACTGCGCCCTTCGCGCGGCCCGCATCGAACGCGCGCGAAGAACAGGAGAACCTTAAAAGAGGTGACGCGGAATGATGGGAGAAGCAGAAAGCGGACGAAAGGAATTTTGGTACGTGGCCGCGCGGAGGAGAAAAAGAGGGAAGCTTCTCGGCCGGGAAACACAGGAAGCCTTTTAAGGAGATTAACATGCTGTAAGACAGGGAAAGAGCGAGAACCGAGACGGAACGAGGGCAAAGTGTGAACGAGGTCGAAAAAAGTGGCAGGAACAGACAATGACAGACCGCACAAAAAAACGGACCGGGACGCGTGTTTTGCGTTGCGAAGGGTGTGCGGGGAGTGGGCAGTGGCTGCAGATGTCAGGAAAAGAAGGGAGATAGAGTCTCGTTGTTGATGAGGGGAGCGCATGGCGACAGGGAGATTGAAGCACGGGAACGGGGGGCTGTGGCAGCGAAAAGAAGTCGGAGGCATCGGGACGTGTGCTGAAAATGGAACCCTGGGAGAGAAGAGGGCACGCAGCGGGAGCGGGGGATCGGGGTGCCAGGAAAAAGAGGGGGGACGAGACAAGCGGTGCGCGGGTCGCGAGGGAGGTGGGGAAGAGGGGAAAGACGTGCTCAGCGAAACAGTAAGGGGGCGAGGGTTGTGAACAAGCAGCGTGATACTGCATTGGTGGTTTGGGTGAGGTGGGGTCCGACAGGCCGCGACACAAAGGCCGAGCGCGGGCGAAGTGGAAGTGGTCAGGAGGACAAGTAGGAGGAAAAGGGGTTTAACAACCGTTGTTCGGACACAGAGGAAGAAGCGACTGTGCAAGGCGGCACGACACGGGACGGAAGCGGCAGCATAAGAGCATGTGTGTGACGCGCGTACGTGCTGGACCATCGAAGGCCGCGTCGAGTGGGGGACCGAACGAAGCTTGGGACAACGGGCCGACCGGCTTGCGCATAGTGACGGGCAGGGCACGGTTAAGCGAGGGGCACGGATTCCCATAGACAGCGGAAGAAAAGTCCATTTCCGCGGGCGCAGGCTTGCACTTCGACAGGGCAACAAATGAGGCTGAGAAGGAATTGCGGGAAGTACCGAGGGACCTAGGGTGCAATGGGTGGGGAGCTTCGAGGCGCAACAGAGCGTCACAAAGGAGATTTTGTGTTTCCAGGGCGAGCGCCGGGCAGCATGCGTAGAGACACCGCGCAAAAGGCGAAGGAACGAGAAAAGGGAAAACGGTTCAAAAACGGAGGAAAAAAAGGAAGATTTACGAGCGCACGCGGCACCCGCGGACAGGGGCAGAAAGCGGACGATGAAGCGATGGTCAGAGAAAAAGTACCGACAGTGCAACAGAGTGGTGGGAACAGGAGGATTGAGCACAATGGGGGATGGCACACGATGCAGCGGGAGACAAACACGAGGGAGGTAGGGGAGAGCAAGGAACGTTGGGCAGAGGAAAACACCGAGAGACAGCGGCGCAGTGAGAAAGGGGACATGAGTGGGGTTGCATGCCACAGTGGACAAATTGGAAACGCTTTTGGCGTAAAATGCGGAGCGTGGTCTGCAAGGGACGATAAGGCGAGAAACAAGAGAGGAGGTCAGGGTCAAGTGAGGGCGCGGAAACAGAGGCACGAGGGTGTCGTCAGGACTTTGTGACGAGGTGGAAGGACGCTTGGGGTTGGAATGCAGGAACGCGGCACGAGGTGCTGCGGCCAGTGGCTTTTAAGCATGGAAGCGCAGCGAGCGCGAACAGTAAAGGAATGGATGAGTGGGAGACCGACGTGGCTGGGCTGTTAGGCGCCGAAGGGAGGGTAAGGGAGAAGGGTGAGGCGACTCTAGGTGGACGGAATACGCGGGCCCAGGGGCGTGAGACGGAAAAGGGGCGGAGGGCGAGAGAGATTGGGACCAGTAGGGCCAGGGGCGAGCTGGGGAGGCGAGAAGCGGGGCAGAAGAACAGGCGACACCGAAGGGGACATGGCCCGGAAGAGGTGAGGACACGCAGCTTGGCTTTTTTGGAGGGGATGGAAGGCATTCGGAAAGGGGGCCTCAGCGGGAGGGAAGGAGGAAAGACGCGTGGGGGCTTGGGTGCGCAGCGCGAAGCGCGGCAGTGCATGCGGGAGAGCGAACGCACTAAAAGCTAGTGGCCGGCGCGGCGCAGGAACGCGCGGCAACGCCGGGAAGGGGAAAACGCTTGGGGGTTGGGGAGGTGGACAACGACAAGAAAGAACTGGGTGGAACTCGGCGTTTGCTTTGTGCTTGTCCATTGCCGGAAAGGGTTTTATTCAGGTGTTTACGTAAGGTGGCGGAAAGGCGCGGGGAGAAAGGGACGCGACCAGGGAACAGGGGAGAAAGTAACAACGGGAGTAACACTTTAGTTTGTCGTGGGTTGGGAACGAATCGTGGGACGATAGGAAGGCGCGGAGGAGGAAAGAACGACGGGAAGGCGATAAGCAGTTTTTGGAGACTAGGCGAAAATGCGGATGAGGGGAGACGGAAAGATGAACGCGTAAACGGGCCGTGTTGGCTTAGAAGGAAGGGCGGGGAGAGAAAGGATGGCACGCAGGCCATCGGTTTTTTTTGGGGTAGAACCAACGGCGAGAAATGGCATCTTGGGAGCAAGCGCTGGTCTTCTTGCGGCGGATTAAAAGTGGCACGCGGTTTTTGTGGTTCGCGTCAGCACTCGTCAGGCACTAGATGGCGAAAAGCGTGCATGGGAGCAGAAGAAGAAGGCGAGAAACAGCTGGCACTCAAAGGCACAGGGGCGAAAGGTAGGAGGTGGGCTTTTGTGAGTGAAGCGAGGAAGGCGTTGGGCTAGGGCGGCCGGACGACGCCGCGAGTGAGAACGTTTTTTGTGCGCCGCTTTTTTATGCTTGCTTTGCAAAAACTGGGGTTGCCGTAGAGACAAAGCAGAAGTTGGCAACATTTGAACAACTGTAAAGAGTGAGTGTTATGAAGCGTCGCGAAGAACAGCACAGAAAGGGAACAAGCAATCCAGCAGGGGATGGGGAAATAACATCAACGTGGGACTGAGGTTTCAGCTAAAGGACAAAGAGCAACTGACAAAAAAGCGCAACACCGAGGGGAAAGTGATTTCCAAATTAAGGGCGCAAGGCAAAAGGAGAGAAGAAAACAGAAAACACACCAAATACAAGGGACAAACCACAGGCAAGGCACATTATGTGGTCATAGAGCGTGTGCTAATTTTGCCTAGGATTTTTGTTGCTGCGCGGCGCGCGCTGAAGAAAAACGAATCTTCGTAGACAAAATATGCCTGCACGTTTTTCGATGATGGAGACTTGCCGTGACAAAAGTGACGCAAAGACGGAGAAAAAGAGAAAAAAGGAAGAGAAAATATTTTTGATGTATCTGATGTTTTTTGGAAATCGAAATTGGAAGGAAGGTGGTCCTAAGTTTAGTTTTTAAAATATTTTTCAATGGGGATTTTTAATAAAATAGTTGGCGATATGTAACGGCAATGCGTCGTCTAGTAATGACGTCGTTAAAGCTGACGCACTACAAGTGCAACATTGTGGCACTAAAAACGAGTGGGAATCTACTGCGAAAGCATCCGATCTGAATGAGAAAAATATTTTTGTTGAAAGAATTTATCTTTGTTAGGCAACTGTTTGTTTGAGCTGAAAATCTTTAGAAAGAAGGAGTTGCGAAATGAAGAGCAATACGTTCGTTTTCCTTAGTTTAGGTTTTTTTTGTTCCTGTTTCTTTAAAATAATTGGAAGCGCGGTTCTGTTAAGCTTTGCCGAAAGTATGTTTTTGTTCACGTTGCTGTGACTTGTTCTGCTTTTTTTTCTTTCTTCTGTTTTTTACCTTCTTTTTTTTTTTTTTTTTTTTTTTATTAGATTTTCCTATTTTTTTTTCTTTGTTACAATGATTATGTAACTGGATCTCTTTTACCTTTTTTCTCTCTTTACTTCTTCTTTATTTTCGTGGATGAAGTTTTTGTGGTTGTTTTTTTCACTTTACCCTGTTGTTTGTTTCCCCTTCCGCGCTCTGCATCGATGTTCTGCACTCTATCTCCCAAATCTCCATTATTTTCTTTCGCGTGTCTCCTTGACCAACTCTTTTTGTCATCAAACGTTAAGTTTTCTCCCTCGGTTTTTTTCCTGTTAAAACTCGTTCTTTTCTTCTGTTTTCTGCGTCTCAACGAATTCGTTCCTTCCTTTTTTTTTTCTGCCTGCTCTTCTTATTGTTCAAAGTTTGCAAGTTTTTTACTCGGTTCCGATTCCTCTGGCCTTTTCCTGTCCGTTCTTTTTTTCTCGTTTCTTTAAAGGTTTTAAAAGTTCTTTTTCTGTTCCCCTCTTTTGTTTCTTTTGCACTGTGTTCCTTTTCTGTGTTTCAAATTTCCTTTGCCCTCTTTCGCGCCATGCTTCGTCTTCACTTTTTTTTTAGATTTGCGTTAAATTTACTCCTCCTCCACTGAATACTTCTGCGAAAAAAGGTTCCGTTTGTATTCTTTGCTTTTTTTTTATGTTTCTAATCTTTTTTTAAAAGCCTTTATCTTAGAACTAATTTTTCTCTGACTAAAAATTTCTTCTTCTTTTCTC
Source organism: Trypanosoma vivax (assembly GCA_021307395.1). Taxonomy (NCBI): domain Eukaryota; phylum Euglenozoa; class Kinetoplastea; order Trypanosomatida; family Trypanosomatidae; genus Trypanosoma; species Trypanosoma vivax. The sequence continues at coordinate 52,777 of SOPI01000205.1, forward strand.
CTTCCTTCAGGGTGCTCAGTTTGTGCGAATAATAATAATAATAATAATAATAATAATAATAATAATAATAATAATAATAATAATGATAATAATAATGATAATAATAATAATAATAATAATAAATAATAATAATAATAATAATAATAATAAAAAAAAAAAAAAAAATAATAATAATAATAATAATAATAATAAATAATAATAATAATAATAATAATAATAATAATAATAATAATAATAATAATAATAATAATAATAATAATAATAATAATAATAATAATAATAATAATAATAATAATAATAATAATAATAATAATAATAATATAATAATAATAATAATAATAATAATAATAATAATAATAATAATAATAATAATAATAATAATAATAATAATAATAATAATAATAATAATAATAATAATAATAATAATAATAATAATAATAATAATAATAATAATAATAATAATAATAATAATAATAATAATAATAATAATAATATATAATAATAATAATAATAATAATAATAATAATAATAATATAATAATAATAATAATAATAATAATAATAATAATAATAATAATAATAATAATAATAATAATAATAATAATAATAATAATAATAATAATAATAATAATAATAATAATAATAATAATAATAATAATAATAATAATAATAATAATAATAATAATAATAATAATAATAATAATAATAATAATAATAATAATAATAATAATAATAATAATAATAATAATAATAATAATAATAATAATAATAATAATAATAATAATAATAATAATAATAATAATAATAATAATAATAATAATAATAATAATAATAATAATAATAATAATAATAATAATAATAATAATAATAATAATAATAATAATAAAATAATAATAATAATAATAATAATAATAATAATAATAATAATAATAATAATAATAATAATAATAATAATAATAAATAATAATAATAATAATAATAATAATAATAATAATAATAATAATAATAATAATAATAATAATAATAATAATAATAATAATAATAATAATAATAATAATAATAATAATAATAATAATAATAATAATAATAATAATAATAATAAAATAATAATAATAATAATAATAATAATAATAATAATAATAATAATAATAATAATAATAATAATAATAATAATAATAATAATAATAATAATAATAATAATAATAATAATAATAATAATAATAATAATAATAATAATAATAATAATAATAATAATAATATAATAATAATAATAATATAATAATAATAATAATAATAATAATAATAATAATAATAATAATAATAATAATAATAATAATAATAATATTAAAAAAACCTTCAAAGGTTAAAGAAGGAGATTCCCATCAGCTAAACAAAAATGAAAATTACAGTTAATCAAGACCGAAAAAACACAAAAAATACAGAAAACGAAAAAGAAAACTTCATCAAAAAGAATTTTTTTTTTTTGATTTTTTTGGCTTTTTTCGTCTTTCAGTTAAAAGGGTGTGTTTTTTTTTGTTCCTTCGTTTTTCGTCTTCTTATGTTTGTTTCTTGCTCCTTTTCTTCCGTCTTTGTCTGACTTTTACGTCGGGCCCCGTCCTTCGTTCGTTTCTTCGTTCTTTTGTCGATTCTGTTATTGTGCTGTTTTGTCCTCTTTTTTCTTCAGGCTCTTTCGTCGCAAAATCTGCTCCGCAGTCCGACATGAGCAATTCTGTGGCAATCTCTCCTTTTTTTTTGACTTTTGCCACCGGCTGCGTTACTGCGTAAAAAAGTGCGATTGACTTTGTCCTGGTGTTTTTTCCCCCTTTCTTCGCACTTCCACCTTTTTTTACCCCGTTTGAGTTGTGCAAAGCACACTTTCCTCATCCATCGCCGACCCGTTTTACCGTTGTGCAAAACGGCACCGCATCGTCAGCACTGCGCGGCGCGCCTCCCCTGCCAGCGCGAAGTCCTCTTCTCTCCTCGTCACTCGGCTCGACCGCGCATGTTGTTACGCTTCCTTGCTAACGCCTTTTCGTCCTTTTTTTGTTGGCTTCCGGTCGCGCGCTTCCCGTTTCTTCTGCCCAAGCGCGCCGCACACCCGGCAAGTTTCGCTGCCTGTATTTTTCGGCTGTCCGGCGTTGGGCGTTTCGTGTCCTCCAGCTTCGCTTCGGCGCTCGCACGGCCAGCACCGCACTCTTGTGTCCTCCCTTTGGCTCGTTCTTTCGCCCACGACTGGGCACAAAAAGTGCGAGCTCGCTCGCTCCGCGCGTTCTCCTGGCTGCGTGCCGCCTCTTCTCTTGATGGCTCAAGGCCTGTCTTTCGCGCTTCGTCTTCCTTCAACCTTTTCGGCCTATGTGCGCCTCGCTCTCGTTCGTGTTTCGCTGCCTCGTGTCTTGTGCCGTCCTTTCCTGCCCGGGCCGCGCACTTGACGCGCTTGTGTTCACCATCGTCTTTCCGTTGTTCCGTCGCTTTGCGTTGTCTTTCTTCCTGGGCCCGCGGAATCCTATCCTCCGCTCTCGCAGCTTGCTTCTTTCCTCCGCCGCGAAGCTTGCAGACGCGCAAGTGCAACTCCTTTTTGTGCCGCTGGACCCCCTAGCCTCCGTCCGGTTTTTACTTTCTCCCGACAGCGGAGGCGCGTCGCCCTTCCAGGGCCTCGCTGCGTCGGGCCGTTCCGTGCGTCCGCGCCCCTGTTGCCTATTACTCTCCGCCCGGGTCGGCCGGCAGTCTACGGAGGCAGCCGTTCCCCGGACTGCCTACGTCGTTTTGCAGTGGGACAAGTGCGCGGGCAGCCGGCGGTCGCCGACGCGCCGGCAAGCCCTGGCGTTCCTGTGCCGTCTGCATGCCGGCTTGTGAAGGAGCGGGCTGACTCAGAACGGGACACTCTGTAGCCCATGCGCCGCCGGTGCGCGCGCACTGCGCCTGGCGCGCTCGCCGTGCCCGACCGCGGGCTGCTGAGCGTCGCCCTGGACTGTCCTCGCAGCAATCGGTCCTGGCCCGCGAGTCCGGCTGCGGGACCGCGGCGGGACGCTTGGCGAGCGCGCGCGCGCTCTGTTGCCATGACCGGCGCTGCTCGCGCGAGGAAAGCGCGCTCAGCCGCCCCGGGGCGCGCAGCCGCCTGTGCGACGCCAACCGTTGTTGCGACCGTGGGCAGCCAAGGCTCGGGACCAGGAAGGGGGAACCCGAGAACGCAAGGCGGTCCTGCAAGGGAACGCCCGCGACGCACAAAATGAAGCGGAAACAGAGGACACGGACAGAAGCGCAGCAGTAGCGCTGCAAAGGCACGATGGACGCGAAGGGAGAGCGGGAGAAGGACGGGATGCCGCACGACGGAGGAGACAAAGGGCCGAGAACGGCGACACAGCGCGAGGGCGACCAGTCAAAGAAAGAAAAAGGAAAGAGGCGCGACGCGCCCAGGGCGCGGAAAGCAGGACCCTGACAAAGTCGACGCCAAGAGGCCGGCGCCGAGCGGAAGGTGACCGAAGCGTGGCGCGCTGGAAGCACAGCCCGGGTCAGAAACAACACGCGCGCAGCAAGGGAGGAGGAGGAAAGGAGAGAAAGAGGATGGGACGCAGAGATGACGGTGTTTGGGCGCGGTGATCGCACGAAACGGGCAGGCAAAGGTCGTGGGGACAAATGGTGCCAATCAGGCGGACGCCCCAACAACAGCAGGGAGTGACAAGAGGCACGGGCGAGCGGCGAAGGCGTGAACGCGATGAGAAAAGTGGTCTGCGGTTTCCGCGGGCCGAGGACAAAAGACTCGAACGCGTGGAGTGCAAGGCCGGCAGCATGGATCAGGAAGAGAGGCTACAAAGGATAGGGGCGAAGAGGATAACAGAGCAGGGCACGAACTGAAAGGTCGAAGCGAAATGGTTGTAAGGAGAACAGCAAGCGCGGAGCCCGAAGAACAACAGCCCGAGAGCGGAGACGAAGAGCGGTGGACAAAGGGAACGGTGGACAGAGAAGAGCGAACACGCGGCCGAGGTCGCGGGCCTGAAGGATGCCAGACACGCAGAAGCGGAGCGGAAAATGAGCAGCCGCCGAACGTGGGAGAAGGGCGGAAAAAGCGAAGAAAGGCGGCGCATGCGCACCTTGACGGCGAGAAAGACCGGACACAGAAGGGAGTCGACTGCGAGCCGAATTTGCGAGGGCGAATTTTTTCGCGTAACGAAACAGAGCGGCAGGCGAGTTGACGAAAGACGAGGTGACAGAGCGTGGATAAACAGAGAAACAGCGGCAGTAGGAAGGAGGGAGGGGGAGCGGAGCGGAGGTTCTTGGTGCGCGGTGCCGGGGACAGACACGCAGTTGTGTGTATCTGGCGTTGCGCGGGGCAGACGAGGTAGGGACCAGAATGTACACCAGGAACAGAACATGACGGAAGGAGGAAGTGACAAGAGAGTGGAGCGCGCCGGGGAAGGGGATGGGAAAGAGGAAAGTGGACCAAAGGAAAGAGAGGCAGGGGATGGAAGAGCGAGACAAGGAGAGGCGACAGTCGAGAGATGGGGACGAAAGGTAGGAACAGCCGGAAAAGGGCGCAGGAAGCGAACTTGCCGCAAGGCGCCGAGGGAGGGCAGAAAGAACACAAGAGAACCGTGCGAGAGGGGGCGGTGGGCGGAGGGGAATCAAACAGGGGCAGTCATTTAATGAAGGACATCGAAACATATGGTCGAAAAGGAAAAAGAACAGAAGGAGGAGACGCAGGGTTAAGTTTTTTATGTACACGGGGAAAGGACTTCGTAGCAGGGGGCGCCGTTAGACTTGATGGAGCGGGCGCGAGGGCAAACGAAACACGAACAGGACGCGAGGCGCCAAAGCAGAAACGGGGAAACAAAAGGCAGTCAAAAAGATAACAGGGAAGGTACCACGATGAGGGACCAAAGAAAGGAAGGGATGAACGGAGCCGAGGAAGGTAACAGGCTGGGCGCGAAGAAAGGGAGCAGGCAAGAAGGCGAAGCCGTAACAGTTGTGCTTGCTTGCGCGCATTGGTGGCGCATGTTTTGTTCGGTATTTTTTGGCGGAAAGAGCGAAGACGAGCGAACACGACAGATGGAACGCAGGACCGACGGAAACTTGCAGTCGCGCGCGAGAGAGGCAATAAGGAATGACGTCGCTCAACAATTGTCAGAGAAGAGGCGGAGAGGAACGGCAGTCTGAGATGGTTTTGTGAGGGATAGGGGTGTGAGCGTTTTTGACGCGAGACTGTGCAACGAAATTGGAGGGGCGTGGTGTTGAGGAGGATGCGTGAGGACTGCTTACTACGAAGACTGCAAGCAAAGCGGAGGCGGGAACTTGCGCGGGCATTTTGTTTTGTGCGGAGACTGTGACAGGAAGGAAGAAAAGAGGCAGGCTGAGAAGGCATTTTCGGTTAGGGAGGGGGTAGGCAATTGCTTGCGGTAATTTTGTTGGATTGCTAGCCATGCGATGTGACGGGGGTGAATTGCACGGCTAACAATTCATTTGGACACAAGACGACCTTGGAAGAAATGAGAGAAAGCAGAGGAAGACCGAAGCAGAAACATGCGGAAGTGTGAGCTTTGGGCGGCATGTGTGAAGGGTGAGGAAGCGTAACGAAAGGCGGCAGGTGGTTGTATGAGGGATGTTGTTGCGTTGTTAGCCGTCGACGCGCGACAAGCACGACACGGCGGGGAGTCAGAGGAAGGGTTGACAGGGAAATAAAAGAGAGCGCTATGAGCCAGGCGTGCGGTAAAGCTGTTCGGGTTCGCTGCGTGGTGAGTGCGAAACGATTGAAGACGAGGAGCTGCATTCGACGCGCAGGGCAGAAGAGACGTGTGGTCAAGTGGGCGAGGGAAAAAAAACGTTTTGTCCGCAAGACGTGGCAGCCGAGCGCTAAGAACACACTGAAAAGAGCGGAAGTTAGGAAAGCGAGGGGGTTCGAGAGGACATGTTGGCTTACTTCCGAGTGCTGTTAGTTTTGCGTTGCGCTCTGGACACTTGGCTCGCAGCAACGGTAAACGGGCCATGGTAGCACGTTTGCTGGCGAAGGGTGCTGGCACTATCGAGGGGGACCTAACAAGACCAGCTGGATTCAAGCACTTTTTTTAGCAGTTCCTTTTTTTCCAATATGCGGGAATAAGGGCGCTTGATTGCAGTTTAGTTGTCGGAGTTTTGTTTTATTGGTGTCCTCTCTTATGATCGGACCAACGAAGCAGGTTGGCAGAGATGCGTAGTGAGACTCGATTTTGTTGAAACGAAAAAAGAAGAAAAGGGGTGAATAACTGAAGGAAGTGCGGCGAACAATGACGGCTAGCTGCGCTTGCCAGCAAGAACGGCAAGCACAAGGGAGACGTGTTTTTTGAAAGCGACTTTTGTGCAACACGAGACGAGTCGACATGAACTTTTAGAGACAAACCCATTTGTGAAGAAATAACTAAAAATCCAAAAGAAAACATTCTTCTTCGATCAACTGTTTTTTACATTGACGCATTTTTAAAAACCAGTTGAAGTAAATTAATTTGAGTCGAATGAAAACAGATAAATCGTCCTTGTCTCGTTTTCGGTGTCCTTTTGCTTCTCATTTTTTTTTTTCTTTTCTTTCTCTCCGTTTATCTTGAATATTTTACCTTTTAGTTTAGGTCTTTTTTTAGTGTCTTCTACTCTTTGCCCTTTGAAGAAGAGTCTGTTTTCCCCTGGTTCTCTTTTTTTGCCTGATCTTTCCTTTTCCTTTTTTTGTTAGGTTACCTTCGATTTGTTACCAGCAGTCTTTCTCGTGTTTTTTTTCTCTTTTACTTCTGTTTTTTTTCTTCCCGTTTCTCCCTTCTTTTCTGTTGTGTAGTGTTCTTCTATTTCTTTTCGACTTTTTCCTTTTTTTATGCCGGCAAAGCATGTTTTGAGCTTATAATTTGACCTTTTGTCTCTTTCACTGTGTTTTTGTCTTTTCGCGTGCTCTGTATGTAGCTGTTTCTTTCTTCATTTTTCTCTTACTTTCTACGTCTAACTCGCTTTTGCTTTTCTATCTTTTCGTTTCAAAGACGCGATGTCTCGATGTTGACTTCGAGTTGTGACCGTTGCTGTGTTTCTTTCCTTTCGGCGCCTCGCTCCTGAGTCCCTTTTGACTGTCTGTCTTGTTCGTTTGCTTGTCCCCATTCGAAAGATCTGGCGTGCGTTGCCCTGTTTCGTGTCACGCGTTCGCGGAGAGCGACGCAAAGAGGGAGAGTATCGTGCTGTGGCTGAGCTTGTGCTGGTGTGCGAAAGAGGCTGGCGTTTGAGTGTGGCTTCTCCTTGCTTTTGGTGCTCCCACGTCCCTTCTTGTTCCTGGGCTTTGCTTGTGCGTTGCGGCAGCTCCTTCCTGTGTGTCTCTCTTGTTGTTTTCTTCTCCTTATGCGTTGAGTGCTTGCTGGTCCTGTGCGAGTGTTTTATCCCTTTTCTTCATTGAGTCCGCGATGAGTCTTTTTGCGCGAGCGGCGAGGGTTTTTGTTTCGTTCCAAATGTCGATTCGGTCGACGTGGCAAAGGTCGTCACCTCCCTGTTGGTTCGCGCCTGCTTGCGCTGCGTTTTGCAGTGCGTTGATGATGGTGCCGATTTCTCGTCTGTGTGCGAGTGTCCCTGTTCGTTCCAGGAGTGTCATTTTACCGTTTGTTGAGTGGAATTGCAGTTCGATGGTGTCGGCCTATGTCACTCCTTCGCCGGCTGCGACGCCGATGCCTGCCTGGGACGCCCCTGCGATGTTGAATAGGTTGCACTTGTCGGATGGTCTTGCGACCGCTGTACCGAAGCCGGTGGTCTGTGTCGCACCAGAGCCTCCTACCCCCCCGAGGTCCCTGTGATAATTGTGTCCTTTCCCTGTTCTGTCAGCGCTTTTACCACTTCAGCGAAGCCTTATGGCCTGACCTCCGGTGCGGCGCCAAAAAAGTGTTTGCATGCAGTACCCAATTTAGTCCTCACGTTTCCAATTCCTGGTGTGAGGCTCGCTGCTGTGTTGAGGCATGTTACTGCCGCGCTGTTCGTGCCTGCGACTGTGCCCAGCACGCGCATGTATTCCTTGACGCCTGCTGCGGCCCCGCTTTCGGCGTCGTCCGCTGTCGTTGTCACCTCCATGATGCTCGTCAGTTCCTCAATGGCGTCTCGAGCCCTCTGCGCCATGCGCGTTGCCTCCGCGTGGCTGCGAACTGTTGCTGCTTCTTTCTTGCCGTTCAATATTTGTGCCGAAGCCTCCAGCGCAGCAGTCAGAGCGCCCAAGTTCCGCCCGGCGGTTTCCCTGCGCAGTGCGAGCTTCGCCGTCACCGCGCGCGCCTCTCCCGCCGCGTCGTCCAGTGCGGTGCTGAAGGCGCACATCTTCGTTGCGACGCCGCTCGCGAGACTGCCCGTTGATGTCGCGAGCGCCTTCTCGCTTCGAAGCGCCAAGGACAAAGCGAGCGCAAGCAATGACAGCAGCGTAGGGCCGCACATTTTCTTCACTTACCTTTTCACAAAAATCAATCAAACAATCCCACACCCCCGCTTCCCTCCTCCTCGTCTTCCGTCCGAATAAAGCTACCCCTCTGGTCACACGCGCGCTGAAGCACGCCGCCCCCACGCATCCGCGCTCCTCCGCCAGTGCGCGGGGCACAGCGGCCTGCCGTTTCGCTTCGCTTCCGGCCCCTCACTCCCTCCTCCCCTCGCCCACGTTTGTCCCACCCGCGCCGAAGCGCTTCGTTTTCCCCGTTGTCGGTACTCGCCCGCGCTCGCCGGTCCGCGCGCGACTCGCGACCACCATTCGCCGCAACATGACTCGAGCTTCGGTCAGGCGTCGCCCCTCTTGGCCCGTCGCGATGCGATGGCCGAGGCGCGCGCGTGAAGGGCGGAAAATGTCGCACTGCTTCACGCTCCATGACGCAAGGCGAAGGCTGCAACGCGAGAGCGGTGCCGCCGACCTCGACCGTTGCGCAGCCTTTGGTGCACGGCGCGCCGCTCGCGTCGGCCAGTCGTTCGCGGCCATGGCAGACGCGCGCACGGCCTCCTTCCTCACCGCTGCCTCGCGGCGTTGGGCGGGCGTCTCCTCCCTCTCGACCTCGTTCGCGCGCCCTCCCATCCCCGCGGCTGTTCCTCCCCTGTCGCTTGTTTCGGGTCCGACGCAGTCCACGCTGCTCCGCAACACGGGGGCGTGCAAACGCCCACGCGGCGAACTGGGAGGTGTGACCACGCGCCTGTGCCAAGAGCTGGCGTCGCACAACTGGGAAACAAAGCACGACAGTCGCTCCGCCTGCACGTCAGCCTGCGCTCGCCGCCAAAGACGCGGAGTGCACGGCAGCGGGGCCAGTGGCGGACACCGGCGCGAATCCGCCAGGCACACACCAGGACCGATGCAAGCAGTGGGCAGTGCGACGCGCGCGCCTCTGTTACTGCCACGTCCGGCGGCACGCTGTGGGAAACGTCGCCCGAGCGTGGTTGGGCAAAGCCTCTGCTTGGACAGCAAGGAAACGGCGCCTGCTGCAGGAGAGGTTCGCGGTCAGCCACGCGAGCGAACATTGCGCGAGGCGCCTTGGGAATAGGGAGCCAAGGGAACGAGAGGCGCTGTGCCGGGTGGTCCGCGTGGCTGCAGGTCGAGTAAGAGCGAGGGCACACCCAGACAAGCCGGTGGCCAGTGACGGGAAGCGGCTGTGGCGATGCGAATTGTTACAGCGGCGCGGAAAAAGGGAAGAGGACGCGCTGGCGGCGCCGTGGTCCGACATACAAAAGCGCAGGGAAGCAGGGCCGAGCGAAAGCGGGGACAGGTGCAGCGGCGTGCGGCGGCGGCGCGCAAGGCTTGCCGGTGGGGCGTGACCGGGGCGTCGAATGCGGTTGAGACAGGAACAGAAGCGGCGGGTGAAGACAGCAGGGAAGGAGGAAGGCGCGAGCAGAAGCGCGGCGCAATGGCCCGCACCGCAACGACGACAGGCGCAGGGGGCGGCGGTCCAGGTAAACAAGTGCACTCGTGCGACACGGTAGGGGGCAAGCAAGGCGAGGCACAAGCGCGGCGCATTGGGGCATGGAAGGACACACTGCGACACGGCACGAGGATACACCGCGTGGCGTGCAAATGGACTGAAGCAGGCGCGGTTCTGACGCAGTCGGCCCGCGGAGCGCACTGGGGGCGAGGAGTGAAACATGCCACGGGAAAGCAGGATCTAGATGAGAGTGGGAATCCCTGTTAACGCAGAGAACAGAAGAGCGGACAACACAGAGGACGGCGACCTTCGCGCGGCCCGCATCGAACGCGCGCACAGAACAGGAGAACCGTAAAAGAGGTGACGAGGCATGAAGGAAGAAGCGGGAAGCGAACAGCAGGAATTTTGGTACGTGGCCGCGCGGAGGGGACAAGGAGGGAAGCTTATCGGCCGGGATAGCCAGGGAGCCTTTTAAGGAGATTAACATGCTGTAAGAGCGGGGAAGAGCGAGAAACGACACGGGACGAGGGCGAAGTGTGAACACGATCGAAAAAAGTGGCAGGGACAGACAATGACAGGTCGCACAAAAAAACGAACCGAGACGCGTGTTTTGCGTTGCGAAGGGTGTGCGAGGAGTGGGCGTTGGGCGAAGATGTCAGGGAAAGAAGAGAGATAGCGTCTCGTTGTTGATGAGGGGAACGCGAGGCGCCAGGGAGATTGGAGAACGGGCACGGGGGGCTGTGGCAGCGAAAAGAAGTCGGAGGCATCGGGACGTGCGCTGGAAATGGAACCCTGGGAAGAAGGAGGGCACGGAGCGGGAGCGGGGGATCGGGGTGCCAGGAAAAAGAGGGGGGACGAGACAAGCGGTGCGCGGGTCGCGAGGGGAGGTGGGGAAGAGGGGAAAGACGTGCTCAGCGAAACAGTAAGAGGGCGTGGGTTGTAAACAAGCAGCGTGATACTGCATTAGTGGTTTGGGTGAGGTGGGGTCCGACAGGACGCGACACAAAGGCCGAGCGCGGGCGAACGGACAGTGGTCAGGAGGACGAGTAGGAGGGACAGAGGTTTAACAACCGCTGTTCGGGCAAAGAGGAAGAAGCGACTTTGGGAGGGAGCACAACACGGCACGGAAGCGGCAACATGAGAAAATGTGTGTGACGCGCGTACGTGCTGGAACATCGAAGGCCGCGTCGAGTGGAGGAGCGAATGACGCTTGGGACAACGGACCGACCGGCTTGCGCATGCTGACGGGCAGGGCACGGTTAAGCGAGGGGCACGGGTTCCCATAGACAGCGGAAGAGCAGTCCATTTCCGCGAGCGCAGGCTTGCACTTCGCAAGGGCAAAAAATGAGGCTGAGAAGGCCTTGCGGGAAGTGCCGAGGGACCTAGGGTGACATGGGTGGGGAGCTTCGAGGAGCAACGGAGCGTCACAAAGGAGATTTTGTGTTTCCAGGGCGAGCGCCTGGCAGCATGCGTAGAGACACCGCGCAGAAGGCGGCGGAACGAGGAAAGGGCAAACGGTTCGAAAACGGAGGAAAAAGAGGAAGATTTACGAGCGCACGCGACACCCGCGAACAGGGGCAGAAAGCGGACGATGAAGCGATGGTCAGAGAAAAAGTACCGACAGTGCAACAGAGTGGTGGGAGAAGGAGAATTGGGCACAATGGGGGATGGCACGCGATGAAGCGGGAGACGAACACGGGGGAGGTAGGACAGAGCAAGGAACATTGGGCAGAAAAAAACGACGAAAGACAGCGGCGCAGTGAGAAAGGGGGCGTGAGAGGGGTTGCATGCCAACGCGGTCAAATTGGAGACGCTTTTGGCGTAAAATGCGGAGCGTGGTCTGCAAGGGACGATAAGGCGAGAAACAAGAGAGGAGGACAGGAAAAGGTGGGGGAGCGGAAACAGAGGCACGAGGGTGTCGTCAGGACTTTGCGACGAGGTGGAAGGACGCTCGGGGTTGGAATGCAGGAACGCGGCACAAGGTGCTGCGGCCAGTGGCTTTTAAGCATGGACGCGCAGCGAGCGCAAAGCGTAAAGGAATGGGAGAGTAGAGGAGCGACGTGGCTGGGCTGTTAGGCGCCAAAGGAAGGGTAAGGAACAAAGGTGAGGTGACTCTAGGTGGACGGAATACGCGGGAAAAGGGACGTGAGACAGAACAGGGGCGGAGGGCCAGAGCAATTGGGACCAGTAGGAAAAGGAGCGAGCTGGGGAGGCGAGAAGCGGGACAGCAGACCAGGCGACACCAAAGGACACATGGCCCGGAAGAGGTGAGGACACGCAGCTTGGCTTTTTTGGAGGGGATGGAAGGCATTCGGGAAGGGGGCCTCAGCGGGAGGGAAGGAGGAAAGACGCGTGGGGACTTGGC
>SOPI01000205.1:70000-117513 GCA_021307395.1 Trypanosoma vivax
GGCGCCGACGCTCCGGCAAGCCCTGGCGTCCCTGTGCCGTCTGCATGCCGGCTTGTGAAGGAGCGGGCTGACTCAGAACGGGACACTCTGTTTCCCATGCGCCGCCGGTGCGCGCGCACTGCGCCTAGCGCGCTCGCCGTGCCCGACCGCGGGCTGCTGAGCGTCGCCCTGGACTGTCCTCGCAGCAATCGGTCCTGGCCCGCGAGTCCGGCTGCGGGACCGCGGCGGGACGCTTGGCGGGCGCGCGCGCGCTCTGTCGCCATGACCGGCTGTGCTCGCGCGAGGAAAGCGCACTCATGCGCCCCGGGGCGCGCAGCCGCCTGTGCGACGCCGACCGTTGTTGCGACCGCGGGCAGCCAAGGCTCGGGACCAGGAAGGGGAAACCCGAGAACGCAAGGCGGTCCTGCAAGGGAACGCCCGCGACGCACAGAATGCAGCGGAAACAGAGGACAGGGACAGAAGCGCAGCAGTAGCGCTGCAAAGGCACGGCGGACGCGAAGGGAAAGCGCAAGAAGGACGGGACGCCGCACGACGGAGGAGACAAAGGAACGAGAACGGCGACACAGCGCGAGGGAGACCAGTCAAAGAAAGAAAAAGGAAAGCAACGCGACGCGCCCAGGTCGCGGAAAGCACGACCCTGACAAAGTCGACGCCAAGAGGCCGGCGCCGGGCGGAAGGTGACCGAAGCGTGGCGCGCTGGAAGCACGGCCCGGGTCAGAAACAACACGCGCGAAGCAACGGAGGAGGAGGAAAGGAGAGAAAGAGGATGGGACGCAGAGATGACGGTGTTTGGGCGCGGTGATCGCGCGAAACGGGCAGGCACAGGTCGTGAGGACGCATGGTGCCAATCAGGCGGACGCCCCAACAACAGCAGGGAGTGACAAGAGGCACGGGCGAGCGGCAAAGGCGTGAACGCGATGAGAAAAGTGGTCTGCGGTTTCCGCGGGCCGAGGACAAAAGACTCGAACGCGTGGAGTGCAAGGGCCGGCAGCATGGATCAGGAAGAGAGGCTACAAAGGATAGGGGCGAAAAGGATGACAGGGCAGGGACCGAACTGAAAGGTCGAAGCGAAATGGTTGTAAGGAGACCAGACAGCGCGGAAACCAAAGAACAACAGCCCGAGAGCGGAGACGAAGAGCAGTGGACAAAGGGAACGGTGGACAGAGAAGCGCAGACACGCGGCCGAGGTCGCGGGCCTGAAGGATGCCAGACTTGCAGAAGCGCAGCGGGCAATGAGCAAACGCCGAACGTGGGAGAAGGGCGGGAAAAGCGAAGAAAGGCGGCGCATGCGCACCTTGACGGCGAGAAAGAACGGACACAGAAGGGTGTCGACTGCGAGCCGCATTTGCGAGGGCGCCTTTTTCCGCGTAACGACACAGAGAGGCAGGCGGGTTGACGAAAGACACAGGGACGCAGCGTGGATAAACAGAGGAGCAGAAGCAGTAGGAAGGAGGAAGGGGACGCGAAGCGAAGATTCTTGGTGCACGGTGCCGGGGACAGACACACAGTTGTGTGTATCTGGCTTTGCGCGGGGCAGACGAGGTGGGGAACAGCATGCACACCAGGAACAAAAGCCGCCGGGAGGAAGAAGTGACAAGAAAGTGGAGCGCAGCGGGGAAGGGGATGGGAAAGGGGAAAGTGGACCAAAAAAAAGAAAGGCAGGGGATGGAAGAGCGAGACAAGGAGAAACGACAGTCGAGAGAGAAGGACAAAAGGTAGGAACAGCCGGAAAAGAGCGCAGGAAGCGAACTTGCCGAAAAGAGACGAGGGAGGGCAGAGGAAACAGCAGGAGACCGTAAGAGAGAGGGCGGTGCGCGGATCGAAATCGAACAGGCGCGCTCATTTAATGAAGGACATCGCAACATATGGTCGAAAAGGAAAAAGCACAGAAGGCGGAGACGCAGAGTTAAGTTTTTTGTGTACTTGGGGAAAGGACTTCGTAGGAGGGGGCGCCGTTAGACTTGATGGAGCGGGCGCGAGGGCACACGGAACACGAACGGAACGCGAAGCGTCAAAGCAAAAACAGGAAAACAAGAGGCAGTCAAAAAGATACCAGGAAGGATACCACGATGAGGGAACAAAGATAGAGAGGCATGAACAAAGCCAAGGAAGGTACCAGGCTGGGCGCGAAGAAAGGACACAGGCAAGAAGCCGAAGCCGTGACAGTTGTGCTTGCTTGCGCGCATTGGTGGCGCATGTTTTGTGCGGTATTTTTTGGCGGAAAGAGCGAAAACAAGCGAACACGACGGGTGAGACGCAGGACCAACGGAAACTTGCAGTCGCGCGAGAGAGAGGCGCTAAGGAATGACGTCACTCAACAATTGTCAGAGAAGGCGCGGAGAAGAACGGCAGTCAAAAATGGTTTTGTGAGGGATAGGGGTGTGAGCGTTTTTGACGCGGGACTGTGCAACGAAATTGGAGGGGCGTGGTGTTAAGGAGGATAAGTGAGGACTGTCTACTACGAAGGCTGCAAGCAAAGCGGAACAGAACACTTGAGCGGGCATTTTGTTTTGTGCGGAGACTGTGACAGGAAGGAAGAAAAGGCGCAGGCTGAGAAGGCATTTTTTGTTGGGGAGGAGGAAGACAATTGCTTGCGGTAATTTTGTTGGATTGTTAGCCGTGCGATGTGCCGGGGGTGAATTGCACGGCTAACAATTCATTTGGACACAAGACGACCTTGGGAGAAATGAGACAGAGCAGAGGAAGACCAGAGCGGAGACATGCGGAAGTGTGAGCTTTGGGCGGCATGTGTGAAGGGTGAGGAAGCGTAACGGCAGGGGGCAGGTGGTTGTATGAGGGATGTTGTTGCGTTGTTAGCCGTCGACGCGCGGCAAGCACGATGCAGCGGGGAGTCAGAGGAAGGGTTGAGCGGGAAATAAAAAAGAGCGCTATGAGCCAGGCGTGCGGCAAAGCTGTTCGGGTTCGCTGCGTGGTGAGTGCGAAACGCTTGTAGACGAGGAGCTGCATTCGACGCGCAGAGCAGAAGAGACGTGTGGTCACGTGGGCGAGGGAAAAAAAACGTTTTGTCCGCAGGACGTGGCAACCGGGCGCTAAGAACACACTGAAAAGAGCGGAAGTTAGGAAAGCGAGGGGGTGCGAGAGGACATGTTGGCTTACTTCCGAGTGCTGTTAGTTTTGCGTTGCGCTCTGGCCGCTCGGCGCGTAGCAACGGTAAACGGCCCATGGTAGCACGTTTTCTGGTGAAGGGTGTTGGCGCTATCGAGACGGACCTAACAAGACCAGCTTGATTCAAGCACTTTTTTTAGCAGTTGCTTTTTTTCCAATATGCGGGAATAACGGCGCTTGATTGCAGTTTAGTTGTCGGAGTTTTGTTTTATTGGTGGCCTCTCTTATGATCGGACCAACGAAGCAGGTTGACAGAGATGCGTAGTGAGACTCGATTTTGTTGAAGCGAAAAAAAAAAGAAAAGGGATGAAGGCCCGAAGGAAGTGCGGCAGACAATGACGGCTAGCTGCGCGTACCGTCAAGAACGGCAAGCAAAAGCGAGACGTGTTTTTTGAAAGCGACTTTTGTGCAACACGAGACGAGTCGAGTTGAACTTTTAGAGACAAACCCATTTGTGAGGAAATAGCTCAGAAGCCAAAAGAAAACATTCTTCTTTGCTCAACTGTTTTTTAAATTGACGCATTTTTAAAAACCAATTGAGTTAAATTAATTCGAGTTGAATGAAAACAAATAAATCGGCCTTGTCTCGTCTTCGGTGACCTTTTGTTTTTTATTTTATTTTTCTTTTCTTTCTTTGTATTAATCTTGAATATTTTATCTTTTATTTTAGGTCTTTTTTTAGTGTCTTCTATTTTTTTCACGCTGAAGAAGAAGCTGTTTTTCCCTGTTTTCTTTTTGTTCCTGTTTTTTCCTTTTCCTTTGTTTGTTAGGTTAGTGTCGATTTTTTACCAGTAGTTTTTCCTTTTTCTTTTTGTTGTTTTACTTTTTTTTTTTTTCTTTTTCGTGTTCACTTTCTGTTCTTTTCTGGCGTGTTTTTTTATCCCTTTTCGATTTTTCCCTTTTTTTTATTTCGGCAAAGCATGTTTTGAGCTTATAATTTGACCTCTTGTTTCTTTCACTGCGTTTGTGTCTTTTCGCGTGCTTTGTATGCAGCTGTTCCTGCCTTCATTTTTCTTTTACTTTTTACGTCTAACCTGTTTTTGCTTGTTTATCTCTTCGGCTCAAAGACGCGATGTCGCGATGTTGAGTGCGAGTTGTGACCTTTGCTGTGTTTCTGTCCTTTCGGCGTTGCGTGCCCGAGTTTCTTTTGACTGACTGTCTTGTTTGTTTGCTTGTCCCCATTCGAAAGATCCGGCGTGCGTTGCCCTGTTTCGTGTCACGCGTTCGCGGAGAGCGACGCAAAGAGGGAGAGTAGCGTGCTGTGGCTGAGCTTTCGCTGGTGTGCGAAAGAGGCTGGCGTTTGACTGTGGCTTTCTCTTGCTTTTGGTGCTTCCAGGTCCCTTCTTGTTCCTTGGCTTTGCTTGTGCGTTGCGGCAGCTCCGTCTTGTGTGTCTTTGTTGTTGTGTCCTTCTTCTTCTGCGTTGAGTGCTTGCTGGGCCTGTGTGAGTGCTTCGTCCCTTCGCTTTATTGCGTCCGCGATGAGTTTTTTTACGCGAGCGGCGAGGGTGTCTGTTTCGTTCCAAATGTCGATGCGGTCGACGTGGCAAAGGTCGTCACCTCCCTGCTGGTTCCCGGTTGCTTGCGCTGCGTTTTGCAGTCCGTTGATGATGTCGCCGATTTTTTGTTTGTGTGCGAGTGTGCCTGTTCGTTCCAGGAGTGTCATTTTACCGTCCGATGAGTGGAATTGCAGTTCGATGGTGTCGGCGTTTGTCACTTCTTCGCCGGCTGCGACGCCGATGCCTGCCTGGGACGCTCCTGCGATGTTGAATAGGTTGCACTTGTCGGATGGGCTTGTGGCCACTGTACCGAAGCCGGTGGTTTGTGTCGCACCAGAGCTGCCTACCCCTCCCGAGGTTCCTGTGATAATTGTGTCCTTTCCCTGTTTTGTCAGCGCTTTTATCACTTCAGCGAAGCCTTATGGACTGACTTCTGGTGCGGCGCCAAAAAAGTGTTTGCATGCAGTGCCCAATTTAGTCCTCACGTTTCCAATTCCTGGTGTGAGGCTCGCTGCTGTGTTGAGGCATGTTACTGCCGCGCTGTTCGTGCCTGCGACTGTGCCCAGCACGCGCATGTATTCCTTGACGCCTGCTGCGGCCTTGCTTGCGGCGTCGCCCGCTGTCATTGTTGCCTCCATGATGCGCGTCAGTTCCTCGTCGGCGTCTCGAGCCCTCTGCGCCATGCGCGTTGCCTCCACGTGGCTGCGAACTGTTGCTGCTTCTTTGCTGCCGTTCAATATTGCTGCTGAAGCCTCCAGCGCAGCAGTCAGAGCGCCCAAGTTCCGCCCGGCGTTTTCCCTGCGCAGTGCGAGCTTCGCCGTCACCGCGCGCGCCTCTCCCGCCGCGTTGTCCAGTGCGGTGCTGAAGGCGCACATCTTCGTTGCGACGCCGCTCGCGAGACCGCCCGTTGATGTCGCGAGCGCCTTCTCGCTTCGAAGCGCCAAGGACAAAGCGAGCGCAAGCAAAGACAGCAGCGCAGGGCCGCACATTTTCTTCACTTCCCCTTTCACAAAAATCAATCAAACAATCCCACCCCCCCGCTGCCCTCCTCCTCGTCTTCCGTCCGAATAAAGCTACCCCTCTGTCCGCACGCGCGCTGAAGCACGTCGCCCCCACGCCTCCGCGCTCCTCCGCCAGTGCGCGGGGAACACCGTCCTGCCGTTTCGCTTCGCTTCCGGCCCCTCCCTCCCTCCTCCCTTCGGCCACCTGTGTCCCACCCGCGCCGAAGCGCTTCGTATTCCCCGGTGTCGGTGCTCGCCCGCGCTCGCCGGTCCGCGCGCGACTCGCGCCCACCATTCGCCGCAACATGACTCGAGCCTCGGTCAGGCGTCGCTCCTCTTGGCCCGTCGCGATGCGATGGCCGAGGCGCGCGCGTGAAGGGCGGAAAATGTCGCACTGCTTCACGGCCCATGACGCAAGGCGAAGGCTGCAACGCGAGAGCGGTGCCGCTGACCTCGGCCGGCGCGCAGCCTGTGGTGCACGGCGCGCCGCTCGCGTCGGGCAGTCGTGCGCGGCCATGGCAGACGCGCGCACGGCCTCCTTCCTCACCGCTGCCGCGCGGCGTTGGGCGGGCGTCTCCTCCCTCTCGGCCTCGGCCGCGCGCCCTCCCATCCCCGCGGCTGTTCCTCCCCTGTTGCTTGTTTCGGGTCCGACGCAGTCCACGCTGCTCCGCAACACGGGGGCGTGCAAACGCCCACGCGGCGAACGGGGAGGTGTGACCACGCGCCTGTGCCAAGAGCTGGCGTCGCACAACTGGGAAACAAAGCACGGCAGTCGCTTCGCCTGCGCGTCAGCCTGCGCTCGCCGCCAAAGACGCGACGTGCACGGCAGCGGGGCCAGTGGCGGACACCGGCGCGAATCCGTCAGGCACACACCAGGACCGATGCAAGCAGTGGGCAGTGCGACGCGCGCGCCTCTGTTACTGCCACGTCCGGCGGCACGCTGTAGGAAACGTCGCCCGAGTGTGGTCGGGCAAAGCCTCTGCTTGGACAGCAAGGAAACGGCGCCTGTTGCAGGAGAGGTTCGCGGTCAGTCGCGCGAGGCGCCTTGGGCATGGGGAGCCAAGGGAACGAGAGGCGCTGTGCCGGGTGGTCCGTGTGGCTGCAGGTCGAGTAAGCGCACGGGCGCACCCAGACAAGCCGGTGGTCAGTGACGGAAACAGGCTGTGGCGGTGCGAATTGTTACAGCGGCGCGGAGAAAGGGAAGAGGACGTGCTGGCAGCGCCGTGGTCCGACATACAAAAAAGCAGGGAAGCAGGGCCGCGCAAAAGCGGGAGCAGGTGCAGCGGCATGCGGCGGCGGCGCGTAAGGCTTGGTGGTGGGGCGTGACCGGGGCGTCGAATGCGGTTGAGACAGGAACAGGGGCAGCGGGTGAACAGCGCAGGGAACGAAGAGATTGCGAGAGGAAGCGCGGCGCAATGGCCCGCATCGAAACGACGACAGGCGCAGGGGGCGGCGGACCAGGTAAACAAGTGCACTCGTGCAACACGGTAGGGGGCAAGCAAGGCGAGGCACAAGCGCGGCGCATTGGGGCATGGAAGGGCACACTTCGACGCGGCACGAGGATACACCGCATGGCGTGTAAATGGACTGATGCAGGCGCGATTCTGACGCAGTCGGCCCGCGGAGCGCACTGGCAGCGAGGCGTGAAACATGCCACGGGAAACAAGGATCTAGATACGAGTGGGAATCCCTGTTAACGCAGAGAACGGACAAACGGACAAAACGGAGAACTGCGCCCTTCGCGCGGCCCGCATCGAACGCGAGCACAGAACAGGAGAACCGTAAAAGAGGTGACGCGGCATGAAGGGAAAAGCAGAAAGCGAACAGCAGGAATTTTGGTACGTGGCCGCACGGAGGGGACAAGGAGGGAAGCTTATCGGCCGGGACAGCCAGGGAGCCTTTTAAGGAAATTAACATGCTGTAAGAGCGGGGAAGCACGAGAACCGAAACGGAACGAGGGCGAAGTGTGAACACGATCGAAAAAAGTGGCAGGGACAGACAATGACAGGCCGCACAAAAAAACGAACCGGGACACGTGTTTTGCGTTGCGAAGGGTGTGCGGCGAGTGGGCGGTGGGCGCAGATGTCAGGGAAAGAAGAGAGATAGCGTCTCGTTGTTGATGAGGGGAGCGCGTGGCGCCAGGGAGATTGGAGCACGGGACCGGGGGGCTGTGGCCAAGAAAAGAAGTCGGAGGCATCGGGACGTGCGCTGGAAATGGAACCCTGGGAAGAACGAGGGCACAAAGCGGGACAGGGGGATCGGGGTGCCAGGAAGAAGAGGGGGGACGAGACAAGCGGTGCGCGGGTCGCGAGGGGAGGTGGGGAAGAGGGACAAGACGTGCTCAGCGAAACAGTAAGAGAGCGAGGGTTGTAAACAAGCAGCGTGATACTGCATTGGTGGTTTGGGTGAGGTGGGGTCCGACAGGCCGCGACACAAAGGCCGAGCGCGGGCGAAGGGACAGTGGTCAGGAGGTCAAGTAGGAGGGACAGAGGTTTAACAACCGCTGTTCGGACACAGAGGAAGAAGCGCCTGTGGGAGGGAGCACAACACGGCACGGAAGCGGCAACATGAGAAAATGTGTGTGACGCGCGTACGTACTGGACCATCGAAGGCCGCGTCGAGTGGGGGACCGAACGACGCTTGGGACAACGGACCGACCGGCTTGCGCATGCTGACGGGCAGGGCACGGTTAAGCGAGGGGCACGGATTCCCATAGACAGCGGAAGAGCAGTCCATTTCCGCGAGCGCAGGCTTGCACTTCGACAGGGCAAAAAATGAGGCTGAGAAGGACTTGCGGGGAGTGCCGAGGGACCTAGGGTGACATGGGTGGGGAGCTTCGAGGAGCAACGGAGCGTCACAAAGGAGATTTTGTGTTTCCAGGGCGAGCGCCTGGCAGCATGCGTAGAGACACCGCGCAGAAGGCGGCGGAACAAGGAAAGGGAAAACGGTTCGAAAACGGAGGAAAAAGAGGAAGATTTACGAGCGAACGAAACACCCGCGAACAGGGGCAGAAAGCGGACGATGAAGCGATGGTCAGAGAAAAAGTACCGACAGTGCAACAGAGTGGTGGGAACAGGAGGATTGAGCACAATGGGGGATGGCACGCGATGCAGCGGGAGACAAACACGGGGGAGGTAGGACAGAGCAAGGAACGTTGGGCAGAGGAAAACGCCGAGAGACAGCGGCGCAGTGAGAAAGGGGACATGAGTGGGGTTGCATGCCAGCGTGGACAAATTGGAGACGCTTTTGGCGTAAAATGCGGAGCGTGGTCTGCAAGGGACGATAAAGAAAGGAGCAGAAGAGGAGGTCAGGAAAAGGTGAGGGCGCGGAAACAGAGGCACGAGGGTGTCGTCAGGACTTTGCGACGAGGTGGAAGGCAGCTCGGGGTTGGAATGCGGGGCCGCGACACAAGGTGCTGCGGCCAGTGGCTTTTAAGCATGGACGCGCAGCGAGCGCAAAGCGTAAAGGAATGGAAGAGTAGAGGAGCGACGTGGCTGGGCTGTTAGGCGCCAAAGGAAGGGTAAGGAACAAAGGTGAGGTGACTCTAGGTGGACGGAATACGCGGGAGCAGGGACGTGAGACAGAACAGGGGAGGAGGGGCAGAGAGATTGGGACCAGTAGGAACAGGAGCAAGCTGGGGAGGCGAGAAGCGGGAAAGCAGAGCAGGCGACACCAAAGGGCAAATGGACCGGAAGAGGTGAGGACACGCAGCTTGGCTTTTTTGGAGGAGATGGAAGGCATTCGGTAAGGGGGAGTCAGCGGGAGGGAAGGAGGAAAGCAGCGGGGGGACTTGGCTGCGCAGCGCGAAGCGGAGCAGTGCATGCGGGAGAGCGAGCGCACTAAAAGCTAGTAGACGGCGCGGCGCAGGAACGCGCAGCAACGACGGGAAAGGGAAAACGCTTGGGGGTTGGGGAGGTGGACAACGAGCAGAAAAAACTGGGTGGAACTCAGCGTTTGCTTTGTGCTTGTCCATTGCCGGGAAGGGTTTTATTCAGGTGTTTACGTAAGGAGGCGGAAAGGCGCGGGGAGAAAGGGACGCGACCAGGGAGAAGGGGAGAAAGTAACAACGGGAGTGCCACTTTAGTTTGTCGTGGGTTGGGAACGAATCGTGGGACGATAGGAAGGCGAGGAGGAGGAACGAGCGACGAAAAGGCGGGAAGCAGTTTTTGGAGACTAGGCGAAAATGCGAATGGCGGAGAAGGGGAAGATGGACGAGTAAACGGGACGTGTTGGCTTAGAAGGAAGGGCGGGGAGGGAAAGGATGGCACGCAGGACATCGGTTTTTTTTGGGGTAGAGCCAACGACAAGAAATGGCATCTTGGGAACAAGCGCTGGTCTTCTTGCGGCGGATTGAAAGTGGCACGTGGTTTTTGTGGTTCGCGTCAGCACTCGTCAGGCACTAGATGGCGAAAAGCGTGCAGGGGAGCAGAAGAAGAAGGCGAAAAACAGCTGGCACTCAAAGGCACAGGGGCGAAAGGTAGGAGGTGGGATTTTGTGAGTGAAGCGAGGAAGGCGTTGGGGCAGGGCGGCCGGACGACGGCGCGAGTGAGAACGTTTTTTGTGCGCCGCTTTTTTATGCTTGCTTGGCAAAGACTGGGGTTGCCGTAGAGACAAAGCAGAAGTTGGCAGCATTTGAACAACTGTAAAGAGTGAGTGTTATGCAGCGTCGAGGCGAACAGCACACAAAGGAAACAAGCAAAACAACAGGGGATAGGGAAATAACATCAACGTGGGACTGAGGTTTCAGCTAAAGGACAAAGAGAAACTGACAAAAAAGCGCAACACCGAGGGGAAAGTGATTTCCAAATTAAGGGAGCAAGGCAAAGGGGACGAAGCGAACACAAGTCAAATACAAGGGACAAACCACAGGCAAGGCACATTATGTGGTCATAACGCTTGTGCTAATTTTGCCTAGGATTTTTGTTGCTGCGCGACGCGCGCTGAAGAGAAACGCATCTTCGTAGGCAAAATATGCCTGCACGTTTTTCGATGATGGAGACTTGCCTTGACAAAAGTGACGCAAAGGAGGCGAAAAAAAGAAAAAAGGAAGAGAAAATATTTTTGATTTATCTGATGTTTTTTGGAAAGCGAAATTGGAAGGAAGGTGGCCCTAAGTTTAGTTTTTAAAATATTTTTCAATGGAGATTTTTAATAAAATAGTTGGCGATATGTAACGGCAATGCGCCGTCTAGTAATGACGTCGTTAAAGCTGACGCACTGCAAGTGCGACATTGTGGAACTAAAAACGAGTGGGAATCTACTGCGAAAGCATCCGAACTGAATGAGAAAAATATTTTTGTTGAAAGAATTTATCTGCGTTAGGCAACTGTATGTTTGAGCTGAAAATCTTTAGAAAGAAGGAGTTGCGAAATGAAGAGCAATACGTTCGTTTTCCTTAGTTTTGTTTTTTATGTTTTTGTTTCTTTAAAATAATTGGTAGCGCGGTGCTGGAAAGCTGTAACGAAAGCATGGTTTTTTTACCATTGCCGTGACTGCTTCTATTTCTGTTTTTTCGTTTTGAGATGATTCTTTCTATTTTTTCTACTATTTCTATTTTTTCTATTACTTCTATTTTATATTTTTTATTTTATTTTTATTTTTAGTTTTTGTGCTTGCCGTTTTTTCTTCGTTACAATGTTTTTGTATTATTCTTTTCCTTTTTCGTCTTTTATTTTTGTGGATGACGTTTGTCTGGTTATTTTTTTCTTCTTACTTTGTTGTTTGTCTTTTTTTTTTCGTGCGTATCGCTGTGCTTTATTTCAATCTTGTTAATTTAATTTTTCTTCTTTTTCGAGTTTGCTTGACCATTGGTTTTCGTTATCAAACGCTAAGTTTTTACTTCTCCGTTTTTTCCCGTTAAAACCTTTTTTTTTGTTTCTTTCTGTTCATTTCTGCCTCAACGAAGTTGTTTTCTCCTTTTTTTTTCTCTGGTTTTTTCATGCTGGTCAAAGCTTGTCGCTGTTGTTGCTGGGTTTGTGCGATGTTTTTTTTTTCCTGGCTCCTATTTTCGTGCATTTCTTAAAAGGGCTTAAATTCATTCTAATTTTTTGTGTTCTTCCTTTTTTTTGCTTTCTTTGTTGCCTAGATTCCTCTTTTAAAATGTTTTTTGCGCAGTTTTCCGGCTTTTTGCGTTGTTTTACTCTGCTTTTTTCTCTGCTGTTTAAAGCTTATCTATCCCCTGTGGTTAGTTCTGCGAAAAAAGGTTCCATTCGCTTTTTTTTCTCCTTTATTTTCTTCTTTTTCTACCCCGGCTTTTAAAATTTGCTTTCTTTTAAATTTTTTTTTTTCGCTTTGCTAAAAATTCTGGCTCTTTTTCGCTTTTTATTTTTCGCATAAAGTGAGAATAAAAATAATACTAGTAAAATAATAAAGTTAAAAAAAGTCAAAGCTTAGAGCAAAAAACTTTTATCAGCTAAACAAAATTAAAATTACAGTTAATTATGTCAAAAAAACACAAAAATAAAAAAAAAGGAAAAAAACTTCATCGTCAAAAAGAGAAAAATTCTTTTTTTTTCTTTTTTATTTTTTTTGCTTTCAGTCAAAAAACGCGTTGTCTTTGCGTTCTTTTTTTTCTTCGTTTTCGTCTGTTGCCTTCTTATGTTTTGTTTCTTTTTCCTTTTCTTCCGTCTTTTTTCGGCCTTTACCTCGGGCCTTGCCCGCTGTCTCTGTTAGTTCTTTCGTTTCCGTGTCGATTTTGCTGTTTTTTCGTTCCATTTTCTGTCGTGTTTAGGGCGTTTCGTCGTAAAATCTGCTCCGCAGCCCGACTTGAGAATAATTCTGCGGCAACTCTTCCTGGCTTTTTTGCATTTTTGCCTTCGTTCTCGTTAGGTCGTAAAAAGGTGCGATTGACTTTGTCCTGTTGTCTTTGGTTTCCGCCTTCGCACTTCCACCTCTGCTTACTCCTCGGACTGCGTTGCGCAAAGCACACTTCGTTCATCCATCGCCGATCCGCTTTCCTTTCGTCCAAAACGCCGCCGCATCGTCGGCACTGCGAGTCGCGCCTCCCCTGCCAGCGCGAAGTTTTTCGCTTCCTCGTCACTCGGCTCAGACGCGCATGTTGTTACGCGGCGCTGCTAACGCCTTGTCGTCTTTTTCTTGTCGGCTTTCGGTCGTGCGCTGCCCTGCTCTTGCGGCCAAGCGCGCCACACACCCGCCAAGTTTCGCTGCCTGTATTTTTCGGCTGTCCGTCGTTCGGCGTTTCGTGTCCTCCAGCTTCGCTTCGGCGCTCGCACGGACAGCCCCGCACTCTGTTGTTCTTCCTCGCGCTCGTTCCTTCGGCCAAGGCTGGGCACAAAAAGTGCGAGCTTGCTCGCTCCGTGCTCTTTCCTGGCTGCGTGCCGCCTCCTCTCTTGATGGCTCACGGCTTCTGTTTCGCGCCTCGCTCCCCTTCAACCGGCTCGGGCTGTGTGCGCCTCGCTGTCGTTCGTGTTTTGCCGCCTTGTGTCTTGCTCCGTCCTTGCCTGCCCGGGCCGCGCACTCGACGCGCTGCTGCGTTTCACCGTCTTTTCGGTGTGCCGTCGCTTCGCGTCGTCTCCCTTCCTGTATTCCTGGTATCTTATCTGCCGCGCTCGCAGCTTGCTTCTGCCCTCCGCCGCGAAGCTTGCAGACGCGCGCGTGCGAGCCCTTTTTGCTGCGCTGGGCCCCCGATTCGCTGTGCGGTTCCTTCTTTCTGCCTGCGTGGGAGGCGCGTCGCTCCTCCAGGACCTCGCTGCGTTGGTGCGCTGCTTGCGTCCGCACCTACGCCGCTCCGCCCGAGTCGGCCAAGTCGGCCAGCGACCTACGAAGCAAGCCAGCCACCGGCCGCCCTACTGCGCTCTGCAGTTGGGGCACGCCGCGGACGAGCGGAAAGCGGCAACGCTACCGGTAAGCGCCGGCGCGCCCTTGTCTGTTGGGCTGCGTCTTGTGAAGGAGGTCCGTGGCGCACGCCGGAGGCGCTCTGCAGCCCATGCGCCACCGCGCCGCGCGCACTGCGCCTGCAGCTCTCGCCGTGCCCAACAACGCACTGCTGACGAGCGATTCGGACTTTCCTCGCACAAATCTTTCTTTGCCCGCGAGTCCGCCATTAGCGCCGAAACGGGACGCTTGGCGAGCGCGCGCGCGCTCTGTTGCCATGACCGGCGCTGGTCGCGCGAGGAAAGCGCACTCAGCCGCGCCGCGGCAGGCGGCCAGCTGTGCGACGCAGACCGCCTCTTTGCCAGCGGACGGCCGCAGCTCGGGACCAGGCGAAGGCACGCCGAGACGAACGAGGCGCCTGCGAGTGAACTCCCGCGACGCGCGCTTTGCAGCGGGGGTAAAAGAGAGGGACAGAGGACCGCCACCAACGAAGAAAGGGGAAGGCCGCCGAGAAGGGACGTCGCGAGAAGCTCGGGTCGCCGCACGGCGAGGGAAGGACAGGAACGAGGAGGGCGCGAGCTGCGGGGGGGGGAGACCACACAAAGGACGGCAAAAGCTAGAAACGCAAGGCGGCCTGGCCGCGAAAAGCACGCGCATGAACAAAGCGACGCCAGGCAGCCGGGACCTGACGAAAGGACACCAAGGCGAGGCGCGCAGTACGCGCGGCCCGGGGAAGAACCAACGGGGGCGCGACCGCGGTGGAAGAGGAGCAGCACGGCAGAGGCTTGGACGCAGAGCGAACGGTGTTTGGAGGACGTGGTCGCGCAAACGCGCAGGCTGAGGGCTTGAGGACACATGGCGACAACGACAGAACGATGCAACGCCAAAAAGCAGTGAAAAGAACAAGGGAGAGGACGGGCACAAGGACCACCGAAGTGGTCGTCCATTTCCGCGGCGTGAGGTCAAAAGACTCGCACGCGTGGAGTGCGGGGCGCGAAGCAGCGTGGAGTAGGAGGGGGACGAACACAAGAGACGGACGAAGAGCATAGCAGGGAAGAGGACGAACTGACAGGTCAGAGATGCATGGGCGGAGGAACCCTACGTTGAGCGAAAGCAAGGGGCAAGCAAGCCGGGAACGGACAACAAGGCAACCGGATCAAGGAAAAGGGACAACAGGGGACGCAAAGAACCGCACAAGGTCGGGGGCCTGAAGGCCACCAGGAACGCGAAGAGGACTGGACAGTAGGCGCAAGACGAGAGTGGGACACAGGGCGGGAAGGAACACCAAAGCGCAAGATGCGCACCTTGACGGCGTGAAAAACCGGAAAGGAAAGGTGTCGACTGCGAGCCGCATTTGCGAGGGCCAATTTTTCCGAGTAACACCAACGGCAAGCGAAAGAGTTGAAGAGAAACATGGGGGCGAAGCGTGGAAGGACAGCAAGGGAAAAGCAGTGCACAGCAGGACAGGGGCAAAGAAGCGAAGATTCTTGGTGCGCGGTGTCGGGGACAGAAGCACAGTTATGTGTATTCGGCTTTGCGCGGGGAAGACGAGGAGTGGGCCAGCAAGCAAAACGGGAGCAAGAGCCAGCGGAAGCAAGACGTGATAGGCATGTGGAGAGCCCAGGGGACGGGAGTAGAGCGGGACACGGTGAGCCGAAGGAACGCGAAGAAGGGGAAGAACAAAGGAGATAAGGAACAACACGCGTCGAGAGAAAAGGACGCGAGGTAGGAACAGCCGGAGAAGAGAGCAGGAAGCGCACTTGCCGAAAAGAGAAGAGGGGGAGCAGAGGAGCTAAGAGGAAGGCAGAGGAAACAGCAGGAGAGCGTAGGGGAAAGGGGGCGGAGGGCGGAAAGAAATCGAACAGGAGCGCTCATTTAATGAAGGACATCGCAGCGTATGGTCGAAAAGGAAAAAGCAGAAGGCACAGAAGGCGTAGACGCAGGGTTAAGTTTTTTTGTGTACTTGGGGGAAGGACTGCGTAGGAGAGGTCGGCGTTAGACTTGATGGACAGGGGCCGAGGGCACAAGGGCAGCAAAAAGGAAAGGGCTCGAAGCGTCAAAGCGAGAACAGGAAAACAACAGACAAAAAGATACCAGGAAGGGTACCAAGATGACGGAAAAGGGTAGAGAGGCATGAAGAAGGCCAAGGAAGGTAGCAGGCTGGGAGCGAAAAAAGGAAGCAGGCAAGAGGCCGAAGCGGTGAGAGTTGTGCTTGCTTGCGAGCATTGGTGGCACAGGTTTTGTGCGGTATTTTTTGGCGGCACGAAGAAGCGGACAAGAACACGCGCGGTGAGACGCGGGACGAACGGGCACTTGCAATCGCGCGCGAGAGAGGAGCTAAGGAATGACGTCGCTCAACAATTGTCAGAGAAGGCGAAAAGAAGCGAGGCGTTCGGAAATGGTTTTGTGAGGGATAGGGGTGTGAGCGTTTTTGACGCGGGACTGTGCAACGAGATTAGACGGGCGTGGTGTTGAGGACGATCTGTGAGGACTGCTTACTACGAAGGCTGCGCGCAAAGCAGAACAGAACACTTGAGCGGGCATTTTGTTTTGTGCGGAGACTGTGACAGGAAGGAAGAAAAGAGGCAGGCTGAGAAGGCATTTTTGGTTGGGGAGGGGGAAGACAATTGCTTGCGGTAATTTTGTTGGATTGTTGGCCGTGCGGTGTGCCGGGTTTGAATCGCGCACCAACACTGCATTTGGAGAAAAGACGACCTTGGGTGGCAGGAAACCGAAGCACAGAGGAAGGCCAGTGCGGGAACATGCGGAGGTGTGAGCTTTGGGCTGCATGTGTGAAGGGGGAGCGCCGGTAACGGCAGGGGGCAAGTGGTTGTATGAGGGATGTTGTTGCGTTGTTAGCCGTCGACGCGCGGCAAGCACGACACAGCGGGGAGTCAGAGGAAGGGTGGAGCGGGAAATAAAAAAGAGCGCTATGAGCCAGGCGTGCGGCAAAGCTGTTCGGGTTCGCTGCGTGGTGAGTGCGAAACGCTTGTAGACGAGGAGCTGCATTCGACGGACAAAGCAGAAAAGACGTGTGGTCACGTGGGCGAGGGAAAAAAACGTTTTGTCCGCAAGACGTGGAAGCCGGGCGCTAAGAACACGCTGAAAAGAGCGTAAGTTAGGAAAGCGGGGGGGTGCGAGAGGTCATGTTGGCTTACTTCCGAGTGCTGTTGGCTTTGCGTTGCACTCTGGCCACTTGGCTCGCAGCAACGGTGAGCGGCCCATGGTAGCACGTTTTCTGGTGGCGGGTGCTGGCGCTATCGAGACGGACCTAACAAGACCAGCTGGATTCAAGCACTTTTTTTAGCAGTTGCTTTTTTTCCAATATGCGGGAATAACGGCGCTTGATTGCAGTTTAGTTGTCGGAGTTTTGTTTTATTGGTGGCCTCTCTTATGGGCGGGACAGCGAAGCAGGTTGACAGAGATGCATAGTGAGACTCGATGTTGTTGAAGCGAAAAAAAAAGAAAAGGGATGAATGACTGGAGGAAGTGCGGCATACAATGACGGCTAGCTGCGCGTGCCAGCAAGAACGGCAAGAACAAGCGAGACGTGTTTTTTGAAAGCGACTTTTGTGCAACACGAGACGAGTCGAGTTGAACTTTTAGAGACAAACCCATTTGTGAGGAAATAGCTCAGAAGCCAAAAGAAAACATTCTTCTTCGCTCAACTGTTTTTTAAATTGACGCATTTTTAAAAACCAGTTGAGTTAAATTAATTTGAGTTGAATGAAAACAAATAAATCGGCCTTGTCTCGTTTTCGTTGACCTTTTGTTTTTTTTGTTTTTTTCTTTTCTTTCTCTGTGTTTATCCTGAATATTTTATCTTTTATTTTAGGTCTTTTTTTAGTGTTTTCTATTTTTTTCACTTTGAAGAAGAAGCTGTTTTTCTCTGTTTTTTTTTTGTTCCTTTTTTTTCCTTTTCCTTTTTTTGTTAGGTTAGGTTCGATTTTTTACCAGTAGTCATTCCTGTTTCTTTTTGTTCTTTTACTTGTTTTTTTTTCCTTTTCGTTCTCACTATCTGTTTTTTCTGTGTTGTGTTTTTTCTTTCTTTTCGATTTTTTCCTTTTTTTATTTCGGCAAAGCATGGCTTGAGCTTAGCATTTGACCTGTTGTTTCTTTCACTGTGTTTGTGTCTCCTCGCGTGCTTTGTATGCAGCTGTGCCTTTCTTCATTTTTCTTTTACTTTTTGCGTCTAACTTGTTTTTGCTCTTCTATCTTTTCGTTTCAAAGACGCGATGTCGCGATGTTGAGTGCGAGTTGTGACCTTTGCTGTGTTTCTTTCCTTTCGGCGTTGCGTGCCTGAGTTTCTTTTGACTGACTGTCTTGTTTGTTTGCTTGTCCCCATTCGAAAGATCTGGCGTGCGTTGCCCTGTTTCGTGTCACGCGTTCGCGGAGAGCGACGCAAAGAGGGAGAGTAGCGTGCTGTGGCTGAGCTTGTGCTGCTGTGCGAAAGAGGCTGGCGTTTGAGTGTGGCTTTCTCTTGCTTTTGGTGCTTCCAGGTCCCTTCTTGTTCCTGGGCTTTGCTTGTGCGTTGCGGCAGCTCCGTCCTGTGTGTCTTTGTTGTTGTGTTCTTCTTCTTCTGCGTTGAGTGCGTGCTGGGCCTGTGTGAGTGCTTCGTCCCTCTTCTTCATTGCGTCCGCGATGAGTTTTTTTGCGCGAGCGGCGAGGGTGTTTGTTTCGTTCCAAATGTCGATGCGGTCGACGTGGCAAAGGTCGTGCTCTCCCTGCTGGTCCCCGGTTGCTTGCGCTGCGTTTTGCAGTGCGTTGATGATGGTGCCGATTTTTTGTTTGTGTGCGAGTGTGCCTGTTTGGCCCAGGAGTGTCATTTTACCGTTTGTCGAGTGGAACTCGAGTTCGATTGTGTCGGCGTATGTCACTTTGTCGTTGGCCGAGACGCCGATGCCTGCCTGGGACGCGCCTGCGATGTTGAATAGGTTGCACTTGTTGTTTGGGCTGTCTGCGGCTGTACCGAAGTTGCTGGTTTCTGTCGCACCAGAGCTGCCTACCCCTCCCGAGGTTCCTGTGATAATTGTGTCCTTTCCCTGTTTTGTCAGCGCTTTTATCACTTCAGCGAAGCCCTGTGGACTTGTTTCTGGTGCGGCGCCAAAAAAGTGTTTGCATGCAGTGCCCAATTTACTCTTTTCTGCTGTAATTCCTGGTGTGAGGCGCGCTGCTGTGTTGAGGCATGTTACTGCCGCGCTGTTCGTGCCTGCGACTGTGCCCAGCACGCGCATGTATTCCTTGACGCCTGCTGCGGCCTTGCTTGCGGCGTCGCCTGCTGTCATCGTTGCCTCCATGATGCGCGTCAGTTCCTCGACGGCGTCTCGAGCCCTCTGCGCCATGCGCGTTGCCTCCGCGTGGCTGAGAACTGTTGCTGCTTCTTTGCTGCTGTTCAATATTGCTGCCGAAGCCTCCAGCGCAGCAGTCAGAGCGCCCAAGTTCCGCCCAGCGTTTTCCCTGCGCAGTGCGAGCTTCGCCGTCAGTGCGCGCTTCTCTCCTTCCGCGTTGTCCAGTGCGGTGCCGAAGTCGCACATCTTCGTTGCGACGCCGCTCGCGAGACCGTCCGTTGATGTCGCGAGCGCCTTCTCGCTTCGAAGCGCCAAGGACAAAGCGAGCGCAAGCAAAGACAGCAGCGAAGGGCCGCACATTTTCTTCACTTCCCTTTTCACAAAAATCAATCAAACATTCCCACCCCCCCGCTGCCCTCCTCCTTGTCTTCCGTCCGAATAAAGCTACCCCTCTGTCCACACGCGCGCTGAAGCACGTCGCCCCCACGCCTCCGCGCTCCTCCGCCAGTGCGCGGGGCACACCGGCCTGCCGTTGCGCTTCGCTTCCGGCCCCTCACTCCCTCCTCCCTTCGGCCACCTGTGTCCCACCCGCGCCGAAGCGCTTCGTATTCCCCGGTGTCGGTGCTCGCCCGCGCTCGCCGGTCCGCGCGCGACTCGCGCCCACCATTCGCCGCAACATGACTCGAGCCTCGGTCAGGCGTCGCCCCTCTTGGCCCGTCGCGATGCGATGGCCGAGGCGCGCGCGTGAAGGGCGGAAAATGTCGCACTGCTTCACGGTCCATGACGCAAGGCGAAGGCTGCAACGCGAGAGCGGTGCCGCTGATTTCGACCGGCGCGCAGCCTGTGGTGCACGGCGCGCCGCTCGCGTCGGGCAGCTGTGCGCGGCCATGGCAGACGCGCGCACGGCCTCCTTCCTCACCGCTGCCGCGCGGCGTCAGGCGAGCGTCTCCTCCCTCTCGACCTCGTTCGCGCGCCCTCCCATCCCCGCGGCTGTTCCTCCCCTGTCGCTTGTTTCGGGTCCGACGCAGGCCACAATGCTCCGCAACACGGGGGCGTGCAAACGCCCACGCAGCGAACTGGGGGGTGTGACCACGCGCCTGTGCCAAGAGCTGGCGCCGCACAACTGGGAAACAAAGCACGGCAGTCGCTTCGCCTGCGCGTCAGCCTGCGCTCGCCGCCAAAGAAGCGACGTGCACGGCAGCGGGGCCAGTGGCGGACACCGGCGCGAATCCGTCAGGCACACACCAGGACCGGTGCAAGCAGTGGGCAGTGCGACGCGCGCGCCTCTGTTACTGCCACGTCCGGTGGCAAGCTGTAGGAAAAGTCGCCCGAGTGTGGTTGGGCAAAGCCTCTGCTTGGACAGAAAAGAAACGGCGCCTGTTGCAGGAGAGGTTCGCGGTCAGTCGCGCGAGGCGCCTTGGGCATGGGGAGCCAAGGGAACGAGAGGCGCTGTGCCGGGTGGTCCGCGTGGCTGCAGGTCGAGTAAGCGCACGGGCGCACCCAGACAAGCCGGTGGTCAGTGACGGAAAGCGGCTGCGGCGGTGCGAATTGTTACAGCGGCGTGGAAAAAGGGAAGAGGACGTGCTGGGGGCACCGTGGTCCGACAAACAAAAAAGCAGGGAAGCAGGGCCGCGAAAAAGCGGGAGCAGGTGCAGCGGCATGCGGCGGCGGGACGCAAGGCTTGCCGGTGGGGCGTGACCGGGGCGTCGAATGCGGTTGAGACAGGAACAGGAGCAGCGGGTGAACAGCGAAGGGAAGGAGGAAGGCGCGAGCAGAAGCGCGGCGCAATGGCCCGCATCGCAACGACGACAGGCGCAGGGGGCGGGGGACCAGGTAAACAAGTGCACTCGTGCAACACGGTAGGGGGCAAGCAAGGCGCGGCAAACGCGCGGCGCATTGGGGCATGGAAGGACACACTGCGACACGGCACGAGGATGCACCGCGTGGCGTGCAAATGGACTGATGCAGGAGCGATTCTGACGCAGTCGGCCCGCGGACAGCACTGGAAGCGAGGCGTGAAACATGCCATGGGAAAACAGGATCTAGATGCGAGTGGGAATCCCTGTTAACGCAGAGAACGGAAGAGCGGACAACACAGAGGACTGCGCCCTTCGCGCGGCCCGCATCGAACGCGCGCACAGAACAGGGTAACCTTAAAAGAGGTGACGCGGCATGATGGGAGAAGCAGAAGGCGAACAGCAGGAATTTTGGTACGTGGCCGAACGAAGGGGACAAAGAGGGAAGCTTATCGGCCGGGAAAGCCAGGGAGCCTTTTAAGGAAAATAACATGCTGTAAGACTGGGGAAGAGCAAGAACCGGCACGGAACGAGGGCGAAGTGTGAACACGATCGAAAAAAGTGGCAGGGACAGACAATGACAGGCCGCGCAAAAAACGAACCGGGGGACGTGTTTTGCGTTGCGAAGGGCCTGCGGCGTATGGACGGTGGGCGCAGATGTCAGGGAAAGAAGAGAGATAGCGTCTCGTTGTTGATGAGGGGAGCGCCTGGCGGAAGGGAGATTGGAGCACGGGACCGGGGGGCTGTGGCAGCGCAAAGAAGTCGGAAGCATCGGGACGGGCGCTGGAAATGGAACCCTGGGAAGAAAGAGGGCACGATGCGGGACAGGGGGATCGGGGTGCCAGGAAAAAGAGGGAGGACGAGACACGCGGTGCGCGGGTCGCGAGGGGAAGGTGGGGAAGAGGGGAAAGACGTGCTCAGCGAAACAGTAAGAGAGCGAGGGTTGTACACAAGCAGCGTGATACTGCATTGGTGGTTTGGGTGAGGTGGGCTCCGACAGGCCGCGACACAAAGGCCGAGCGCGGGCGAATGGGAAGTGGTCAGGAGGACAAGTAGGAGGGACAGAGGTTTAACAACCGCTGTTCGGACACAGAGGAAGAAGCGCCTGTGGGAGGCAGCGCGCCACGGGACGGAAGCGGCAACATGAGAAAATGTGTGTGACGCGCGTACGTGCTGAACCATCGAAGGCCGCGTCGAGTGGGGGACCGAACGACGCTTGGGACAACGGACCGACCGGATTGCGCAAGCTGACGGGCAGGGAACGGTTAAGCGAGGGTCACGGATTCCCATAGAGAGCGGAAGAGCAGTCCATTCCCGGGAGCGCAGGCTTGCACTTCGACAGGGCAAAAAATGAGGCGGAGGACTTGCGGGAAGTGCCGAGGGACCTAGGGTGACATGGGTGGGGAGCTTCGAGGAGCAACGGCGCGTCGGAAAGGAAATTTTGTGTTTCCAGGGCGGGCGCCGGGAAGCATGAGTAG
The DNA here is from genome assembly GCA_021307395.1 of Trypanosoma vivax. Taxonomy (NCBI): domain Eukaryota; phylum Euglenozoa; class Kinetoplastea; order Trypanosomatida; family Trypanosomatidae; genus Trypanosoma; species Trypanosoma vivax. Next base: position 92,019 of record SOPI01000205.1, read on the forward strand.
CGCCACCGCGAAGAAGGCGGCGGAACGAGGAAAGGGAAAACGGAACGAAGACGGAGGAAAAAGAGGAAGATTTACGAGAGCACGAAACACCCGCGGACAGGGGCAGAAGACGGACGATGAAGCGATGGTCGAAGGCAAAGTACCGACAGTGCAACAGAGTGGTGGGAACAGGGGGGTTGAGCACAATGGGGGATGGCACACGATGCGAAGGGAGAAAAACACGGGGGAGGTAGGACAGAGCAAGGATCGTTGGGCAGAGGAAAACACCGAGAGACAGCGGACAAGTGAGAAAGGGGGTGTGAGTGGGGTTGCATGCCAGCATGAACAAATTGGAAACGCTTTTGGCGTAGAAATGCGGAGCGTGGTCTGCGCGGGGAGATAAAGCAAGAAACAGAAGAGGCGGACAGGAAAAGGTGAGGAAGCGGAAACAGAGGCACGAGGGTGTCGTCAGGACTTTGCGACGAGGTGGAAGGCAGCTCGGGGTTGGAATGCGGGGCCGCGACAGGAGGTGCTGCGGCCAGTGGCTTTTAAGCATGGACGCGAAGCGAGCGCAAAGCGTAAAGGAATGGAAGAGAAGAGGAGCGACGTGGCTGGGCTGTTAGGACCCAAAGGAAAGGTAAGGAACGAAGGTGAGGCGACTCTAGGTGGACGGAATACGCGGGAGCAGGGACGTGAGACAGAACAGGACAGGAGGGAGAGAAAGATTGGGACCAGTAGGAACAGGAGCAAACTGGGGGGGCGAGAAGCGGGACAGCAGAGCAGGCGACACCAAAGGGCAAATGGCCCGGAAGAGGTGAGGACACGCAGCTTGGCTTTTTTGGAGGAGATGGAAGGCATTCGGTAAGGGGGCCTCAGAGGGAGGGAAGGCGGAAAGACGCGTGGGGACTTGGCTGCGCAGCGCGAAGCGCAGCAGTGCATGCGGGAGAGCGAACGCACTAAAAGCTAGTGCCCGGCGCGGCGCAGGAAGAAGCAGCGACGACGGGAAGGGGAAGACGATTGGGGGTTGGGGAGGTGGAGCACGAGCAGAAAAAACTGGGTAGAACTCAGCGTTTGCTTTGTGCTTGTCCATTGCCGGGTAGGGTTTTATTCAGGTGTTTACGTAAGGTGGCGGAAAGGCGCGGAGAGAAAGGGCATCGACCAGGAAACAGGGGAAAGAGAAACAACGGGAGTAACACTTTAGTTTGTCGTGGGTTGGGAACGAAAGGAGGGACGCTAGGAACAGATGGCGGAGGAACGCGAGACGAAAAGGAGGAAAGCAGTTTTTGCAGACTAGAAGAAAATGCACATGGCGGAGAAGGAGAAGATGAACGAGTAAACGGGACGTGTTGGCTTAGAAGGAAGGAAGGGGAGGGAAAGGGTGGCACGCAGGCCATCGGTTTTTTTTGGGTAGAGCCAACGACAAGAAATGGCATCTTGGGAGCACGCGCTGGTCTTCTTGCGGCGGATTAAAAGTGGCACGTGGTTTTTGTGGTTCGCGTCAGCACTCGTAAGGCACTAGATGCAGAAAAGCGTGCAGGGGAGCAGAAAAAGAAGGCGAAAAACAGCTGGCACTCAAAGGCACAGGGGCGAAAGGTAGGAGGTGGGATTTTGTGAGTGAAGCGAGGAAGAAGTTGGGGCAGTGAGGACGGACGATGCCGCGAGTGAGAACGTTTTTTGTGCGTCGCTTTTTTATGCTTGCTTGGCAAGCACTGGGGTTGTCGTAGAGACAAAGCAGAAGTTGGCAACATATGAGCAACTGTAAAGAGTGAGTGTTATGCAGCGTCGCAAAGAACAGCAGACAAAGGAAACAAGCAAACCAACAGGGGATAGGGAAATGAAATCAACGTGGGACTGAGGTTTCAGCTAAAGGACAAAGCGCAACTGAGAAAAAAGCGTAACACCGAGGGGAAAGTGATTTCCAAATTAAGGGCGAAGGGAAAAAGGGACGAAGCGAACAGAAAACACGCCAAGTACAAGGGACAAACCACAGGCAAGGAACATTATGTGGTCATAAAGCGTGTGCTAATTTTGCCTAGGATTTTTGTTGCTGCGCGGCAAATGCTGAAGAGAACATTATCTTCGTAGACAAAATATGCCTGCACGTTTTTCGATGATGGAGACTTGCCGTGACAAAAGTGACGCAAAGGAGGCAAAAAAGAGAAAAAAGGAAGAGAAAATATTTTTGATTTATCTGATGTTTTTTGGAAAGCGACATTGGAAGGAAGGTGGCCCTAAGTTTAGTTTTTAAAATATTTGTCCATGGGGATTTTTAATAAAATAGTTGGCGATATGTAACGGCAATGCGTCGTCTAGTAATGACGTCGTTCAAGGTGACGCACTGCAAGTGCAACATTGTGGCACTAAAAGCGATTGGGAATCTACTGCGAACGCATCCGTTCTGAATGAGAAAAATATTTTCGTTGAAAGAATTTATTTTTGTTAGGCAACTGTTTGTTTGAGCTGAAAATCTTTAGAAAGAAGTTGTTTCGAAATGAAGAGCAATACTTCCGTTTTCCTTAGTTTTCTTTTTTATGTTTTTGTTTCTTTAAAATAATCGGAAGCGCGGTGCTGGAAAGCTGTAACGAAAGCATGGTTTTTTTCACATTGCCGTGACTGCTTCTATTGCGTTTTTTTCGTTTTGAGATGATTTTTTATATTTTATATTTTATATTTTTATTTTTATTTTTAGTTTTTGTTTTTTTCCGTTTTTGCTTCGTTATAATGATTATGTAGTATTCTTTTCCCTTTTTGTCTTTTATTTTTGTGGATGTTGTTTGTCTGGTTGTTTTTTTCACTTTACTTTGTTGGTTGCCTTTTTTTTTGTTGTGCGTATCGATGTGCTTTATTTCAATCTTTTTAATTTAATTTTTTTTTTTCGAATTTGCTTCCCCATTGGTTTTCGGCATCAAACGCTAAGTTTTTACTTCTCCATTCTTTCCTGTTAAAACCTTTTTTTTTGTTTCTTTCTGTTCGTTTCTGCCTCAACGAAGTTGTTCTCTCCTTCTTTCTTGCCCCCTTGGTTTCATGTTGTTCAAAGCTTGTCGCTGTTGGTTGCTGGGTTTCTGCGTTTTTTTTTCCTGTTTTCCATTTTCGTGTGTTGTTTAAAAGGGCTTAAATTTATTCTAATTTGTTGTGTTACTCCTTTTTTTTGCTTTTTTTCTTGCCTAGATTTCTCTTTTAAAAACTTTTTTGCGCAGTTTTTCGGCTTTTTGCGTTGCTTTACTTTGCGTTTTTTTCTTCGCTTTAAAGCCTATCTGTCCTCTTTGGTTATTTCTGCGAAAAAAGGTTCCATTTGCTTTTTTTTCTCCTTTATTTGTTTCTTTTTCTACCCTTGCTTTCAAAATTTTTTTTCTTTTAAAATTTTTTTTTTTAGAAAAATTTTTTTTTCGCTTTGCTAAAAATTCTGGCTCTTTTTTGCTGTTTATTTTTCTCATAAAGTGCTTATAAAAATAATACTAGTAAAATAATAAAGTTAAAAAAAGTCAAAGCTTAGAGCAAAAAACTTTTATCAGCTAAACAAAATTAAAATTACAGTTAATTATGTCAAAAAAACACACAAATAAAAAAACAGAAAAAGAACTTCATCGTCAAAAAGAGAAAAATTTTTTTTTTTCTTTTTTATTTTTTTTGCCCTCAGTCAAAAAACGCGTTGTTTTTTCGTTCTTTTTTTTCTTCGTTTTCGTCTGTTGCCGTCTTATGTTTTGTTTTTTTCCTTTTTTTCCGTCTTTTTTCGGCTTTTACCTCGGGCCTCGCCCGCTGTCTCTGTTAGTTCTTTCGTTTCCGTGTCGACTTTGCTGTTGCTTCGTTCCATTTTCTGTCGTGTTTAGGGCGTTTCGTCGTAAAATCTGCTCCGCAGCCCGCCTTGAGAATAATTCTGCGGCAACTCTTCCTGGCTTTTTTGCATTTTTGCCTTCGTTTTCGTTAGGTCGTAAAAAGGTGTGATCGACTTTGTTCTTTTGTCTTTGGTTTCCGCCTTCGCACTTCCACCTCTTCTTACTCCTCGGACTGCGTTGCGCAAAGCACACTTCGTTCATGCATCGCCGATCCCCTTTCCTTGCGTGCAAAACTCTGCCGCATCGTCGGCACTGCGAGTCGCGCCTCCCCTGCCAGCGCGAAGTTTTTCGCTTCCTCGTCACTCGGCTCAGACGCGCATGTTGTTACGCTTCGATGCTAACGCCTTTTCGTCTTTTTCTTTTCGGCTTTCGGTCGTGCGCTGCCCGTCTCTTGCGTGCAAGCGCGCCACACACCCGCCAAGTTTCGCTGCCTGTATTTTTCGGCTGTCCGGAGTTCGTCGTTTCGTGTCCTCCAGCTTCGCTTCGGCGCTCGCACGGACAGCCCCGCACTCTGTTGTTCTTCCTCGCGCTCGTTCCTTCGGCCAAGGCTGGGCACAAAAAGTGCGAGCTTGCTCGCTCCGTGCTCTCTCCTGGCTGCGTGCCTGCTCTTTTCTTGATGGCTCACGGCCTCTGTTTCGCGCCTCGCTCCCCTTCAACCGGCTCGGGCTGTGTGCGCCTCGCTGTCGTTCGTGTTTTGCCGCCTTGTGTCTTGCTCCGTCCTCGCCTGCCCGGGCCGCGCACTCGACGCGCTGTTGTGTTCCACCGTCTTTTCGTCGTGCCGTCGCTTCGCGTTGTCTCCCTTCCTGTATTCCTGGCATCTTATCTGCCGCGCTCGCAGCTTGCTTCTGTCCTCCGCCGCGAACCTTGCAGAAGAGCGCGTGCGAGCCCTTTTTGCGCCTGTGGGCCCCCGATTCGCTGTGCGGTTCCGCCTTTCTGCCTGCGTGGGAAGAGCGTCGACCCACCAGGTCCTCACTGCGTTGGTGCGCTGCGTGCGTCCGTTCCTACGCCGCTCCGCCCGACTCGGCCAAGTCGGCCAGCGACCTGGGAAGCAAGCCAGCCGGCGGCCGCCCTACTGCGCTCTGCAGTTGGGGCACGCCGCGTTCGAGCGGAAAGCGGCAACGCTACCGGTAATCGCCGGCGCGCCCTTGTCTGTTGTGCTGCGTCTTGTGGAGGAGGTCCGTGGCGGACAGCGGAGGCGCTCTTCAGCCCATGCGCCACCGCGCCGCGCGCACTTCGCCTGGCGCGCTCGACGTGCCCAACAGCGCACTGCTGACGAGCGATTCGGACTTTCCTCGCAAAAATCTTTCTTTGCACGCGAGTCCGCCATTACAGCCGAAACGGGACGCTTGGCGAGCGCGCGCGCGCTCTGTTGCCGTGACCGGCGCTGGTCGCGCGACGAAAGCGCACTCAGCCGCGCCGGGGCAAGCAACCAAGTGTGCAACGCAGACCGCCTCTTTGCCAGCGGACGGCCGCAGCTCGGGACCAGGCAAAGGGACAACGAGACTTACGGCGCGCCTGCGAGTGAACTCCCGCGACGCGCGCTTTGAAACGGGGGTAAAAGAGAGAAGCAGAGGACCGGCAACAACGAAGAAAGGGGCAGGCCGCCGAGAAGGGACGTCGCGAGAAGGCCGGCCCGCCGCAAGGCGAGGGACGGACAGGAACGAGGAGAGCGCGATCTGCGGTGGGGTGAGCAGGAAGAGGACGAAAAAAGCTAGAAACGCAAGGCGCCCTGGTCGCGAAAAGCACGCGCATGAACAAAGCGACGCCAGGGAGCCGGGACCTGCCGAAAGGACACCAAAGCGAGGCGCGCAGTACGCGCGGCCCGGGGAACAACCAACGGGGGAGCGACCGCGGTGGAGGAGGAGCAGCACGGCGGAGGCTTGGATGCAGAGGGGACGGTGTTTGGCGGACGTGGTCGCGCAAACGATCAGGCGGGGGGCGTGAAGACACATGGCGACAACGAAAGAACGGTGCAACGCCAGAAAGCAGTGAAAAGAACAAGGGAGAGGACGGAAGCGGTGCCCACCAAAGTGGTCGGCCATTTCCGCGGCGTGAAGACAAAAGACTCGCACGCGTGGAGTGCGGAGCGAGCGGCAGCGTGGAGTAGGAGGGGGACGAACACAAGAGCAGGACAAAGAGCATAGCAGGGAAGAGGACCAACTGACAGGTCAAAGATGCATGAGCGGAGGAACCCTAGATTGAGCGAAAGCAGAGGGCAAGCAGACCGGGAACGAACAACAAGGCAACCGGATGAAGACAAAGGGACAACAGGGGACGCAAAGAACCGCACAAGGTCGGGGGCCTGAAGGCCACCAGGAACGCGAAGAGGAACGGACAGTAGGCGCAAGACGAGAGTAGGAAAAAAGGCGGGAAGGACTAGCAAAGCGCAGCATGCGCACCTTGACGGCGTGAAAGGCCGGAAAGGAAAGGTGCCGACTGCGAGCCGCATTTGCGAGGGCCAATTTTTCCGCGTAACACCAACGGAGGGCGGAAGAGTTGAAGAAAAACATGGGGGCGAACAGTGACCAGACAGCGAAACACGTGCAGTGCACAGAAGGCAAGGAGCGAAAAACAGAAGATTCTTGGAGCGCGGTGTCGGGAAAAAAGACACAGTTATGTGTATTCGGCTTTGCGCGGGGGTGACGAGGAGTGGGCCAGCAAGCAAAACGGGAGGAAGAGACAGCGGAAACAAGACGTGACAGGCACGTGGGGAGCGCAGGGGACGGGAGTAGAGAGGGAAACGGTGCGTCGAAGGGACGAGGAACGGGAACAAGAGGGGACATAAGGAACAACAGCAGTCGAGAGACGCGGAGAAGAGGTAGGAACACACGGCGAAGAGGACAGGAACAGAAGTTGCCGAAAAGAGAAGAGGGGGACAAGAGGAAAGCAGAGGAAGCAAGAGGGAAAAGCAGGAGGGCGTAGGGGAAAGGGGGCGGAGGGCGGAAAGAAATCGAACAGGCGCGCTCATTTAATGAAGGACATCGCAGCGTATGGACGAAAAGGAAAAAGCAGAAGGAACAGAAAGCGGAAACGCAGGGTTAAGTTTTTTTGTGTACTTGGGGAAAGGACTGCGTAGGAGAGGTCGCCGTTAGACTTGATGGAGCGGGGCCGAGGGAACATGGGCAGCAAAAAGAAAAGAGCTCGAAGCGGCAAAGCGGCAACAGGAAAACAGAAGCCAAAAAGATACCAGGAAGGGAACCACGATGCAGAAGCCGGATAGAAGGCAATGAAGAATGCCGAGGAAGGTACAGCGCTGGACGGGAAAAAAGGCAGAAGGCAAGAAGACGAGGCGGTGAGCGTTGTGCTAGCTTGCGAGCATTGGTGGAACAGGTTTTGTGAGGTATTTTTTGGTGGAACGAAGAACAGGAGAGGAACACGCGCGGTGAAACGCGGGACGAACGGGCACTTGCAATCTTGCGCGAGAGAGGAGCTAAGGAATGCCGTCGCTCAACAATTGTCAGAGAAGGCGAAAAGAAGCGAGGCGTTCGGAAATGGTTTTGTGAGGGATAGGGGTGTAAGCGTTTTTGACGCGGGACTGTGCACAGAGATTAGACGGGCGTGGTGTTGAGGACGGTCTGTGAGGACTGCTTACTACGAAAGCTGCAAGAAAAGCAGAACAGAACACTTGACAGGGCATTTTGTTTTGTGCGGAGACTGTGACAGGAAGGAAGAAGCGGGGAAAGCTGAGAAGGCATTTTTGGTTGGGACGGGGGAAGACAATTGCTTGCGGTAATTTTGTTGGATTGTTGGCCGTGCGGTGTGCCGGGTTTGAATCGGTCACCAACACTGCATTTGGAGACAAGACGACCTTGGGAGGCAGGAAGACGAGGAACAAAGGGAGGACAGTGCAGAAACATGCGGAAGTGTGAGCTTTGGGCTGCATGTGTGAAGGGGGCGCGCCGGTAACGGCAGGGGGCAGGTGGTTGCATGAGGGATGTTGTTGCCTTGTTAGCCATCGACGCGCGGCAAGCCCGGCACACAGGAGAGTCAGAGGAAGGGTGGGAAGGGAAATAAAAAAGCGCGCTATGGGCCAGGCGTGCGGCAAAGCTGTTCGGGTTCGCTGCGTGGTGAGTCCGAAACGCTTGTAGACGAGGAGCTGCATTCGACGGACAGAGCAGAAAAGCCGTGTGGTCACGTGGGCGAGGGAAAAAAACGTTTTGTCCGCAAGCGGTGGCAGCCAGGCGCTAAGAACGAAATGAAAAGAGCGGAAGTTAGCAAGGCGCGGGGGTGCGAGAGGACATGTTGGCTTACTTCCGTCTGCTGTTGGCTTTGCGTTGAGCTCTGGGCACTTGGCTCGCAGCAACGGTAAACGGGCCATTGTAGCACATTTTCTGGTGAAGGGTGCTGACGCTATCGAAACGGACCTAACGAGACCAGCTGGATTCAAGCACTTTTTTTAGCAGTTCCTTTTTTTCCAATTTGCAGGAATAGAGGCGCCTGATTGCAGTTTAGTTGTCGGAACTTTGTTTTATCGGTGGCCTCTCTTACGGGCGGGACATCCAAGCAGGTTGACAGAGATGCGTAGTGAGACTCGATGTTGTTGAACAGAAGGAGAAAGCAAAGGGATGAATGACTGGAGGAAGTGCGGCAGACGCTGACGGCTAGCTTCGCGTGCCGGCAAGAACGGCAAGCACGAGCGAGTCGTGTTTTTTGAAAGCGACTTTTTTGCAACACGAGGCGAGGCAAGTTGAACTTTTAGAGACAAACCCATTTGTGAGGAAATAACTCAGAAGCCAAAAGAAAACATTCTTCTTCGCTCTACTGTTTTTTAAATTGACGCATTTTTAAAAACCAGTTGAATTATATTAATTTGAGGCGAATGAAAACAAATAAATCGGTCTCGTCTCGCTTTCGTCGACCTTTTGTTTTTTTTGTTTTGTTCTTTTCTTTCCCTGTGTTTATCCTGAATATTTTATCGTTTATTTTAGGTCTTTTTTTAGTGTTTTCTATTTTTTTCACTTTGAAGAAGAAGCTGTTTTTCTCTGTTTTTTTCTTGTGCCCGTTTTTTCCTTTTCCTCTTCTTGTTAGGTTAGGTTCGATTTTTTACCAGTAGTTTTTCCTGTTTCTTTTTTGTCTTTTACTTGTTTTTTTTTCTTTTTCGTTCTCACTTTCTGTTTTTTTCGCGTTGTGCTTTTTATTTCTTTTCGATTTTTTCCTTTTTTTATTTCGGCAAAGCATGTTTTGAGCTTTTAATTTGACCTGTTGTTTCTTTCACTGTGTTTCTGTCTTTTCGCGTGCTTTGTATGCAGCTGTGCCTTCCTTCATTTTTCTTTTACTTTTTGCGTCTAACGCGTTTTTGCTTTTCTATCTTTTCGTTTCAAAGCAGCGATGTCTTGATGTTGGGTGCGAGTTGTGACCTTTGCTGTGTTTCTTTCCTTGCGGCGTTGCGTGCCTGAGTTTCTTTTGACTGACTTGCTTGTTTGTTTGCTTTTCCCCATTCGAAAGATCTGGCGTGCGTTGCCCTGTTTCGTGTCACGCGTTCGCGCAGAGCGACGCAACGAGGGAGAGTAGCGTGCTGTGGCTGGCCTTGTGCTGCTGTGCGAAAGAGGCTGGCGTTTGAGTGTGGCTTTCTCTTGCTTTTGGTGCTTCCAGGTCCCTTCTTGTTCCTTGGCTTTTCTTGTGCGTTGCGGCAGCTCCGTCCTGTGTTTCTTTGTTGTTGTGTTCTTCTTCTTGTGCGTTGAGTGCGTTGTGGGCCTGTGTGAGTGCTTCGTCCCTTTTCTTCATTGCGTCCGCGATGAGTTTTTTTTCGCGAGCGGCGAGGGTGTTTGTTTCGTTGCAAATGTCGATGCGGTCGACGTGGCAAAGGTCGTTTCCTCCCTGCTGGTCCCTGGTTGCTTGCGCTGCGTTTTGCAGTGCGTTGATGATGGTGCCGTTTTTTTGTTTGTGTGCGAGTGTGCCTGTTTGGCCCAGGAGTGTCATTCTACCGTCCGATGAGTGGAATTGCAGTTCGACGGTGCCGGCGTATGTCACTTTGTCGGTGGCCGCGACGCCGATGCCTGCCTGGGACGCGCCTGCGATGTTGAATAGGTTTCACGTGTTGTTTGGTGTGTCTGCCGCTCTACCGAAGTTTCTGGTTCGTGTCGCACCAGAATTCCCTGTTATTCCTGCCGAGGTGCCTGTGATAATTGTGTCCTTTCCCTGTTTTGTCAGCGCTTTTATCACTTCAGCGAAGCCCTGTGGACGTGTTTCTGGTGCGGCGCCAAAAAAGTGTTTGCATTCAGTGCCCAGTTTACTCTGTACTGCTGTAATTCCTGGTGTGAGGCTCGCTGCTGTGTCGAGACATGTTACTGCTCCGCTGTTCGTGCCTGCGACTGTGCCCACAACGCGCATGTATTCCTTGACGCCTGCTGCGGCCTTGCTTGCGGCGTCTCCTGGTGTCATCGTCGCCTCCATGATGCTCGTCAGTTCCTCATTGGCGTCCCGAGCCCTCTGCGCCATGAGCGTTGCCTCCGCGTGGCTGCGCAGCGTTGCTGCTTCTGTGCTGCTGTTCAATATTGCTGCCGAACACTCCAGCGCAGCAGTCAGAGCGCCCAAGTTCCGCCCGGCGGTTTCCCTGCGCAGTGCGAGCTTCGCCGTCACCGCGCGCGCCTCTCCTGCCGCGTTGTCCAGTGCGGTGCCGAAGGCGCACATCTTCTGTGCGACGCCGCTCGCGAGACCGTCCGTTGATGCCGCGAGCGCCTTCTCGCTTCGAAGCGCCAAGGACAAAGCGACAGCAAGCAAAGACGGCAGCGCAGGTCCGCACATTTTCTTCACGCCCCTTTTCACAAAAATCAATCAAACAATCTCACCCCCCCGCTGCCCTCCTCCTTGTCTTCCGTCCGAATAAAGCTACCCCTCTGTCCACACGCGCGCTGAAGCACGTCGCCCCCACGCCTCCGCGCTCCTACGCCAGTGCGCGGGGCACAGCGGCCTGCCGTTGCGCTTCGCTTCCGTGTCGTCCCTCCCTCCTCCCTTCGCCCACTTTTGTCCCACCCGCGCCGAAGCGCTTCGTATTCCCCGGTGTCGGTGCTCGCCCGCGCTCGCCGGTCCGCGCGCGACTCGCACCCACCATTCGCCGCAACATGACTCGAGCCTCGGTCGAGCGTCGCCCCTCTTGGCCCGTCGCGATGCGATGTGCGAGGCGCGCGCGTGCAGGGCGGAAAATGTCGCACTGCTTCACGGTCCATGACGCAAGGCGAAGGCTGCGACGCGAGCGCGGTGCCTGTGACCTCGACCGGCGCGAAGCCTGTGGTGCACGGCGCGCCGCTCGCGTCGGGCAGTCGTGCGCGGCCATGGCAGACGCGCGCACGGCCTCCTTCCTCACCGCTGCTGCGTAGCGTCAGGCGGGCGTCTCCTCCCTCTCGACCTCGTTCGCGTGCCCTCCCATCCCCGCGGCTGTTCCTCCCCTGTCGCTTGTTTCGGGTCCGACGCAGTCCACGCTGCTCCGCAACACGGGGGCGTGCAAACGCCCACGCGGCGGAGTGGGAGGTGTGACCACGCGCCTGTGCCAAGAGCTGGCGTCGCACAACTGGGAAACAAGGCACGGCAGTCGCTTCGCCTGCACGTCAGCCGGCGCTCGCCGCCAAAGACGCGACGTGCAGGGCAGCGGGGCCAGTGGCGGACACCGGCGCGAACCCGTCAGGCACACACCAGGACCGATGGAAGCAGTGGGCAGTGCGACGCGCGCGCCTCTGTTACTGCCACGACCGGTGGAACGATGTAGGAAACGTCGACCGAGTGTGGTCGGGCAAAGCCTCTGCTTGGACAACAAAACAACGGCGACTGTTGCGGGGGAGGATCGCGGTCAGTCGACAGAGGAGCCTTGGGCATGGGGAGCCAAGGGAACGAGAGGAGCTGTGCCGGGCGGTCCAGGTGGCTGGAGGTCGATTAAGCGCACGGAAGAACCCAAACAAGCCGGTGGTCGATGACGGAAAGAGAATGTGGAGATGCGAATTGTTACAGCGACGTGGAAAAAGGGAAAAGCAAGTGCTAGGGGCGACGTGGTCCATCATACAAAAAAGCAGGGAAGCAGGGCCGCGCTAAAGCGCCAGGAGGTGCAGCGGCATGCGGCGGTGGCGCGCAAGGCTTGCCGGTGGGGCGTGACCGGGCCGCCGAGTGCGAATAAGACAGGAACAGAAGCGGAGGGTGGACACGGCAGGGAAGGAGGAAGGCGCGAGCAGAAGCGCGGCGCAATGGCCCGCATCGCAACGGAGACAGGCGCAGGGAGGAGCGGACCAGGTAAACAATTGCACTCGTGCAACACGGTAGGGGTAAAGCAGAGCGAGGCGCAAGCGCGGCGCATTGGGGCATGGAAGGACACACTGCGACGCGGCACGAGGATGCACCGCATGGCGTGCAAATGGACTGATGCAGAAGAGATTCTGACGCAGTCGGCCCGCGGAGCGCACTGGCAGCGAGGCAAGAAACATGACACGGAAAACCAGGATCTAGATCCGAGTGGGAATCCCTGTTAACGAAGAGAACGGAAGAGCGGACGCAACAAAGAACTGCGCCCTTCGCACGGCCCAGATCGAACGCGCGAAAAGAACAGGAGAACCTTAAAAGAGGTGACAGGGCATGATGGGAAAAGGAGAAAGCGAACAGCAGGAATTTTGGTACGTGGCCGCACGGAAGGGACAAAGAGGAAGACTTATCGGCCGGGACAAACAGGGGGCATTTTGAGGAAATTAAGCTGCTGTAAGAGCGGGGAAGAGCGAGGACCGAAACGGAACGGGGGCGAAGTGTGAACACGGTCACAAAAGATGGCAGGGACGGACAATGACAGGCCAAACAAAAACAGAACCGCGACACGTGTTTTGCGTTGCGAAGGGAGTGCGGCGAGTGGGCGGTGGGCGCAGATGTCAGGGAAAGAAGAGAGATAGCGTCTCGTTGTTGATGAGGGGAGCGCCTGCAGCAAGGGAACTTGGCGCAAGGGACCGGGGGGCTGTGGCAGCGAAGAGCAGTCGGAACAATCGGGACGTGCGCTGGAAATGGGACCCTGGGAAGAAAACGGGAAAGCAGCGGGAGCGGGGGATCGGGGTGCCAGGAAAAAAAGGAGGGACGCGCAAAGCGGTGAGCGGGTCGCGAGGGGGAGGTGGGAAAGAGGGGAAGGACGTGCTCAGCGAAACAGAGAAAGAGCGAGGGTTGTAAACAAGCAGCGTGATACTGCATTGGTGGTTTGGGTGAGGTAGGCTCCGACAGGCCGCGACACAAAGGCCAGGCGCGGGGGAATGGGAGGTGGTCAGGAGGACAAGTAGGAGGGACAGAGGTTTACCAACCGCTGTTCGGACAAAGAAAAAGAAGAGCCTGTGGGAGGCAGAACAACACGGGACGGAAGCGGCGCCAAGAGAAAATGTGTGTGACGCGCGAACGTGCTGGAACAGCGAAGGCCGCGTCGAGTGGGGGACCGAACGACGCTTGGGACAACGGACCGACCGGCTTGGGCATGCTGACGGGCAGGAAACGGTTAAGCGAGGGAAACGGATCCCCGTAGACAAAGGCAGACAAGACCATTTCCGCGACAGCAGGCTTGCACTTCGACAGGGAGAAAAATGAGGCTGAGGACTTGCGGGAAGTGCCGAGGAACCTAGGGTGACATGGGTGGGGAGCTTCGAAAAGCAACGGAGCGTCACAAAGGAGATTTTGTGTTTCCAGGGCGGGCGCCGAAAAAAATGCGGAGAGCCACCGCAAAGAAAGCGGCGGAACGAGAAAAGGAAACACGGTTCGAAAACGGAGGAAAAAGAGGAAGATTTACGACAGCGCGAGACACCCGCGGACAGGGGCAGAAAGCGGACGATGAAGCGGTGGTCAGAGAAAAAGTGCCGACAGTGGAACAGAGTGGTGGGAACAGGAGGGTTGAGCAAAGTGGGGGATAGAACACGAAGCACAGGGAGACAGACACGGGAAAGGTAGGACAGAGGGCGGAACGTTGGGCAGGGGAAAACACCGAGAAGAGCGAAGCTGTGAAAAGGGGGGCGAGAGTGGGGTTCAATGCCAGCGTGGTCAAATTGGAGACGCTTTTGGCGTAGCATGCGGAGCGTGGTCTGCACGGGACGATAAAGCAAGAAAGCGGAGAGGAGGTCAGGGTCAAGTGAGGGCGCGGAAACAGAGGCGAGAGGGTGACGTCAGGACTTTGCGACGAGGTAGAAGGAAACTCGGGGTTGGAATACGGGGCCGCGACTCGAGGTGCTGCGGACCGTGGCTTTTAAGCATGGACGCGCAGAGAGCGCAGGGCGTAAAGGAATGGAGTGGTAGAGGAGCGACGTGACTGGGCTGTTAGGCGCCAAAGGAAGGGTAGGGAACAAAGGTGAGGCGACTCTAGGTGGACGGAATACGCGGGAGCAGGGACGTGAGACAGAACAGGGGCGGAGGGAGAGAGAGCTTGGGACCAGTAGGAACAGGAGGAACATGGGGAGGCGAGAGACGGGACAGCAGAGCAGGCGACACCAAAGGGCAAATGGCCCGGAGGAGGTGAGGACACGCAGCTTGGCTTTTTTGGAGGAGATGGAAGGCATTCGGTAAGGGGGTCTCAGCGGGAGGGAAGGAGGAAAGACGCGTGGGGACTTGGCTGCGCAGCGCGAAGCGAAGCAGTGCATGCGGGAGAGCGACCGCACTAAAAGCTAGTGGCCGGCGCGGCAGCAGGATCGCAGAGCAACGCCGGGAAGGGGAGAACGCTTGGGGGTTGGGGAGGTGGACAACGAGCAGAAAAGCCTGGGTGGAACTCAGCGTTTGCTTTGTGCTTGTCCATTGGCGGGAAGGGTTTTATTCAAGTGTTTACGTAAGGTGGGGGAAAGGCGGGGGGAGAAAGGGACGACACCAGGGCACAGGGGAGAAAGTAACAACGGGAGTGCCGATTAAGTTTGTCGTGGGTTGGGAACGGATCGTGGGACGATAGGAACGCGCGAAGGAGGAGGGCGCGACGGAAAGGCGGAAAGCAGTTTTTGGAGACTAGGCGAAAATGCGAATGGCGAGGAAGGGGAAGATGAACGAGTAAACGGGACGTGTGGCATTAGAAGGAAAGGCGGAGAGGGAAAGGCTGGCACGACGGCCGTCGGTTTTTTTTTGGGTAGAGCCAACGGCGAGAAATGGCGTCTTGGGAGCACGCGCTGGTCTTCTTGCGGCGGATTAAAAGTAGCACGTGGTTTTTGTGGTTCGCGTCAGCACGCGGCAGGCACTAGATGGCGAAAAGCGTGCAGGGAAGCAGAAGAAGAAGGCGAGAAACAGCTGGCACTCAAAGGCACAGGGGCGAAAGGAAAGAGGTGGGCTTTTGTGAGTGAAGCGAGGAAGGCGTTGGGCCAGGGCGGCCGGACGGTGCCGCGAGTGAGAACGTTTTTTGTGCGTCGCTTTTTTATGCTTGCTAGGCAAACACTGGGGTTGCCGTAGAGACAAAGCAGAAGTTGGCAACATTTGAGCAACTGTACAGGGTAGATGTTATGCAGCGTCGCGAAGAACAGCACAGAAAGGAAACAAGCAAAACAACAGCGGATAGGGAAATAACATCAACGTGGGACTGAGGTTTCAGCTAAAGGACAAAGAGCAACTGACAAAAAAGCGCAACACCGAGGGAAAAGCGATTTCCAAATTAAGGGAGCAAGGCAAAAGGGACGAAGCGAACATAATTCAACTACAAGGGACAAACCACAGGCAAGACACATTATGTGGTCATAAAGCGTGTGCTAATTTTGCCTAGGATTTTTGTTTCTGCTCGGCGAGCGCTGCAGAGAAACGAATCTGCTCAGGCAAAATATGCCTGCACGTTTTTCGATGATGGAGACTTTCCTTGACAAGGGTAACGCAAAGGCAGAGAAAAAGAGAAAAAAGGAAGAGAAAATATTTTTGATTTAGCTGACGTTTTTTGGAAAGCGAAATTGGAGGGACGGTGACCCTAAGTTTAGTTTTTAAAATATTTTTCAATGGGGATGTTTAATAAAATAGTTGACGATATGTAACGGCAATGCGTCGTCTAGTAATGACGTCGTTAAAGATGACGCACTGCAAGTGCAACATTGTGGAACTAAAAAGGAGTGGAAATCTACTTCGATTGCATCCGATCTGAATGAGAAAAATATTTTTGTTGAAAGAATTTATTTTTGTTAGGCAACTGTTTGTTTGAGCTGAAAATCTTTAGAAAGAAGGAGTTGCGAAATGAAGAGCAATACGTTCGTTTTCCTTAGTTTTGTTTTTTATGTTTTTGTTTCTTTAAAATAATTGGAAGCGCGGTGCTGGAAAGATGTAACGAAAGCATGGTTTTTTTCACCATTGCCGTGATTGATTCTATTCCGTTTTTTTCGTTTTGAGTGTATATTTTATTTTTTCTATTTTTTATTTTTATTTTTAGTTTTTGTTTTTTGCCGTTTTTGCTTCGTTACAATGATTATGCAGTATTCTTTTCCTTTTTTGTCTGTTATTTTTGTGGATGACTGTTGTCTGGTTGTGTTTTCACTTTACTTTGTTGGTTGCCGTCTTTTTTTTCCGTTGTGCGTATCGATGCGCTTTATTTCAATCTTTTTAATTTAATTTTTTTTTTTCGCGTTTGCTTGACCATTGGTGCTTGGCATCAAACGCTAAGTTTTTACTTCTCCATTTTTTCCTTTTAAAACCTTTTTTTTTGTTTCTTTCTGTTCAGTTCTGCCTCAACGAAGTAGTTCCGCTCTTTTTCTTTCTCCCTTGGTTTCATGTTGTTCAAACCTCGTCGCTCCTGTTGCTCGTGGGTTCGTCCGTTTTTTTTTCCTGTTTTCTATTTTCGTTTGTTTCTTAAAAGGGCTTAAATTTATTCTAATTTGTTGTGTTACTCCTTTTTTTTTCTTTTTTTGTTTCCTAGATTTCTCTTGTAAAATGTTTTTTTCGCAGTTTTTCGTTTTTTTGCGTTGTTTTACTTTGCGTTTTGCTCTTCGCTTTAAAGCTTATCTGTCCTCTGTGGTTATTTCTGCGAAAAAAGGTTCCATTTGCTTTTTTGTCTCCTGCTTTTGTTTCTGCTTCTACCCTTGTTGTAAAAATTTTTTTTTTTAGAAAAATTCTTTTTTCGCTTTGCTAAAAATTTTGTGTCTTTTTGCTTTTTATTTTTCGCAAAAATTGCGAATTAAAATAATACTAGTAAAAAAAAAAAGTTAAAAAAAGTCAAAGCTTAGAGCAAAAAACTTTTATCAGCTAAACAAAATTAAAATTACAGTCAACTATGTCAAAAAAACACAAAAATAAAAAAACAGAAAAAAAACATCATCAAAAAGAGAAAAATTTTTTTTTTCTTTTTTATCTCTTTTGCCTTCAGTCAAAAAACGCGTTGTTTTTGCGTTCTTTTTTTTCTTCGTTTTCGTCTGTTGTCTTCTTATGTTTTGTTGTTTTCCTTTTCTGCCGTCTTTTTTCGGCTTTTAACTCGGGCCTCGCCCGCTGTCTGTGTTAGTTCCTGCGTTTCCGTGTCGACTTTGCTGTTGCTTCGTCCCATTCTCTGTCGTGTTTAGGGCGTTTCGTCGTAAAATTTTGTCCGCAGCCCAACTTGAGAATAATTCTGCGGCAACTCTTCCTGTGTTTTTTGCATTTTTGCCTTCGTTCTCGTTAGTGCGTAAAAAGCTGTGATCGACTTTGTTCTTCTGTCTTTGTTTTCCGCCTTCGCATTTCCACCTCTTCTTACCCCTCGGACTGCGTTGCGCAAAGCACACTTCATTCATCCATCGCCGATCCGCTTTCCTTTCGTGCAAAACGCTGCCGCATCGTTGGCACTGCGAGCCACGCCTCTTCTGCCAGCGCGAAGTTTTCCGCTTCCTCGTCACTCGGCTCAGACGCGCATGTTGTTACGCCTCGCTGCTAACGCCTTTTCGGTTTTTTCTTGTCGGCTTTCGGTCGTGCAATGCCCTGTTCTTGCGGCCAAGCGCGCCACACACCCTGCAAGTTTCGCTTCCTGTATCTTTCGGCTGTCCGGCGTTCGCCGTTTCGTGTTCTCCATCTTCCCTTCGGCGCTCAAACGGACAGCCCCGCACTCTGTTGTTCTTCCTCGCTGTCGTTCCTTCGGCCAAGGCTGGGCACAAAAAGTGCGAGCTTGCTCGCTCCGTGCTCTCTCCTGGCTGCGTGCCGCCTCTTCTCTTGATGGCTCATGGCCTCTGTTTCTCGCCTCGCTCCCCTTCAACCCTTTCGGGCTGTGTGCGCCTCGCTGTCGTTCGTGTTTTGTCGTGTCGTTCCTCGCTCCTGTCTTGCCTGCCTGGGCCGCGCACTCGACGCGCTGTTGTAATCCACCGTCTTTTCGTCGTGCCGTCGCTTCGCGTTGTTTCCCTTCCTGTATTCCTGGCATCTTATCTGCCGCGGTCGTAGCGCGCTGCTGTCCTCCGCCGCGAAGCTTGCAGACGCGCGCGTGCGAGCCCTTTTTGTGCCTGTGGGCCCCCGATCCGCTGTGCGGTTCCGCCCTTCTACCTGCGTGGGAGGCGCGTCGGTCCTCCAGGACCTCTGTGCGTTGATGCTCTGCGTGCGTCCGTTCCTACGCCTGTCCGCCCGAGTCGGCCAAGTCGGCCAGCGACCTACGAACAAACAAAGCCACCGGCCGCCCTACTGCGGTCTTCAGGCGGGGCACGACGCGGGCGACCGGAAAGCGGCAACGCTACCGGTAAGCGCCGTCGCGCCCTTGTCTGTCGGGCTGCGTCTTGTGAAGGTGGTCCGTGGCGCACGCCGGAGGCGCTCTGCAGCCCATGCTTCACCTTGCCGCTCGCACTTCGCCTGGCGCGCTCGACGTGCCCAACATTGCACTGCTGACGAGCGATTCGGACATTCCTCGCACAAATCTTTCTTTGCCCGCGAGTCCGCCATTAGCGCCGAAACGGGACGCTTGGCGAGCTCGCGCGCGCTCTGTTGCCGTGTTCGGCGCTGCTCGCGCGAGGAAAGCGCACTCAGCCGCGCCGCGGCAGGCGGCCAGCTGTGCGACGCAGACCGCCTCTTTGCCAGCGGACGGCCGCAGCTCGGGACCAGGCGAAGGCACGCCGAGACGCACGGCGCGCCTGCGAGTGAACTCCCGCGACGCGCGCTTTGAAACGGGGGTAAAAGAGAGGGACAGAGGACCGCCAGCAACGGTGAAAGGCGACGGCCGCCGAGACGGGACGTCGCGAGAAGCTCGGGTCGCCGCACGTCGAGGGAAGGACAGGAACGAGGAGGGCGCGATCTGCGGTGGGGAGACCAGGAAGAGGACGAAAAGAGCTAGAAACGCAAGGCGCCCTGGTCGCGAAAAGCACGCGCATGAACAAAGAAACGCCAGGCAGCCGGGACCTGCCGAAAGGACACCAAAGCGAGGCGCGCAGTAAGCGCGGCCCGGGGAAGAACCAACGGGGAAGCGAGCGCGGTGGAGGAGGACAAGCAAGGCAGAGGCGCGGACGCAGAGAGAACTCTGTTTGGACGACGTGGTCGCGCAAACGCGCAGGATGAGGGCTTGAGGACACATGGCGACAACGACAGAACGGCGCAACGCCGAGCACGCAGTGAAAAGAACAAGGGACAGGACAGGAACAAGGCCCACCAAAGTGGTCGGCCATTTCCTCGGCGTGAGGTCGGGAGATGCGCACGCGTGGAGTGCGGGGATCGCAACAGAATGGAGTAGGAGGGGGACGAACACAAGAGACGGACGTAGAGCATAGCAGGGAAGAGGACGAACTGACAGGTCAGAGATGAATGGGCGGAGGAACCCTACATTGAGCGAAAGCAAGGGGCAAGCAGACCGGGAACGGTCAATAAGGCGACCGGATCAAGGAAAAGGGACAACCGGGGACGCAAAGAACCGCACAAGGGCGGGGGCCTGAAGGCCACCAGGAACGCGAAGAGGAACGGACGGTAGGCGCAAGACGGGAGTGGGAAACACGGCTGGAAGGAACACCAACGCGCGACATGCGCACCTTGAAGGCGTGAAAAACCGGAAAGGAAAGGTGTCGACTGCGAGCCGCATTTGCGAGGGCGCATTTTTCCGCGTAACACCAACGGCAAGCGAAAGAGTTGAAGAGAAACATGGGGAGGAAGCGTGGAAGGACAGCAAGGGAAAAGCAGTGCACAGCAGGACAGGGGCAAAAAAGCGAAGATTCTTGGTTGTCGATGTCGGGGACAGAGACACAGTTATGTGTATTCGGCTTTGCGCGGGGAAGAGGAAGTGTGGGCCAGCAAGAAAAACGGGAGCGAGAGCCACAGGATACAAGACGTGACAGGCACGTGGAGAGCGCAGGGGACGGGAGTAGAGCGGGACACGGTGAGCCGAAGGAACGCGAAGAAGGGGAAGAACAAAGGAGATAAGGAACAACAGCAGTCGAGAGACAAGGACAAGAGGTAGGAACAGCCGGAGAAGAGAGCAGGAAGCGAACTTGCCGAAAAGAGAAGAGGGGGGGGCAGAGGAAAGCAGAGGAAGGTAGAGGAACCAGCAGGAGAGCGTAGGGGAAAGGGGGCGGAGGGCGGAAAGAAATCGAACAGGCGCGCTCATTTAATGAAGGACATCGCAGCGTATGGTCGAAAAGGAAAAGGCAGAAGGCACAGAGGGCGTAGACGCAGGGTTAAGTTTTTTTTTGTACTTGGGGGAAGGACTGCGTAGGAGAGGTCGCCGTTAGATTTGATGGAGCGGGGCCGAGGGCACAAGGGCAGCAAAAAGGAAAGGGCTCGAAGCGACAAAGCGAGAACAGACAACCAACAGACAAAAAGATACCAGGAAGGGTACCACGATGACGGAAAAGGGTAGAGAGGCATGAAGAAAGCCAAGGAAGGTAGCAGGCTGGACGGGAAAAAGGGAAGCAGGCAAGAAGCCGAAGCGGTGAGAGTTGTGCTTGCTTGCGAGCATTGGTGGCACAGGTTTTGTGCGGTATTTTTTGGTGGCACGAAGAAGCGGACAGGAACACACGCGGTGAAACGCGGGACGCCCGGGCCCTTGCAATCGCGCGCGAGAGAGGAGCTAAGGAATGACGTCGCTCAACAATTGTCAAAGAAGGCGCGGAGAAGCACGGCAGTCTGGAATGGTTTTGTGAGGGATAGGGGTGTGGGCGTTTTTGACGCGGGACTGTGCACAGAGATTAGACGGGCGTGGTGTTGAGGACGATGCGTGAGGACTGCTTACTACGAAGGCCGCAAGCAAAGCAGTACAGGGAACTTGAGCGGGCATTTTGTTTTGTACACCGACTGTGACAGGCAGGAAGAAAAGAGGCAGGCTGAGAAGGCATTTTTTGTTGGGGAGGGGGAAGACAATTGCTTGCGGTAATTTTGTTGGATTGTTGGCCGTGCGATGTGCCGGGTTTGAATCGCGCACCAACACTGCATTTGGAGAAAAGACGACCTTTGGTGGCAGGAAACCGAGGCACAGGGGGAGGCCAGTGCAGAAACATGCGGAGGTGTGAGCTTTGGGCTGCATGTGTGAAGGGGGAGCGCCGGTAACGGCACGGGGCAGGTGGTTGTATGAGGGAAGTTGTTGCTCTGTTAGCCGTCGACGCGCGGCAAGCACGACACAGCGGGGAGTCAGAGGAAGGGTTGAGCGGGAAATAAAGCAGAGCGCTATGAGCCAGGCGTGCGGCAAAGCTGTTCGGGTTCTGTGCGTGGTGAGTGCGAAACGCTTGTCGACGAGGAGCTGCATTCGACGCACAGAGCAGAAGAGACGTGTGGTCACGTGGGCGAGGGAAAAAAACGTTTTGTCCGCAAGACGTGGCAGCCGGGCGCTAAGAACACACTGAAAAGAGCGGAAGTTAGGAAAGCGAGGGGGTACGAGAGGACATGTTGGCTTACTTCCGAGTGCTGTTGGCTTTGCGTTGCGCTCTGGGCACTTGGCTCGCAGCAACGGTAAGCGGCCCATGGTAGCACGTTTTCTGGTGAAGGGTGCTGGCGCTATCTAGACGGACCTAACAAGACCAGCTGGATTCAAGCACTTTTTTTAGCAGTTGCTTTTTTTCCAATATGCGGGAATATCGGCGCTTGATTGCAGTTTAGTCGTCGGAGTTTTGTCTTATTGGTGGCCTCGCTCATGGGCGGGACAGCGAAGCAGGTTGACAGAGATGCATAGTGAGACTCGATTTTGTTGAAGCGAAAAAAAAAAGAAAAGGGATGAATGACCGGAGGAATCGCGGCATACAATGACGGCTAGCTGCGCGTGCCAGCAAGAACGGCAAGAACAAGCGAGACGTGTTTTTTGAAATCGACTTTTGTGCAACACGAGGCGAGGCGAGTTGAACTTTTAGAAACAAACCCATTTGTGAGGAAATAACTCAGAACCCAAAAGAAAACATTCTTCTCCGCTCAACTGTTTTTTAAATTGACGCATTTTTAAAAACCAGTCGAATTAAATTAATCGGAGTTGAATGAAAACAAATAAATTGGCCTTGTCTCGTTTTCGGTGACCTTTTGTTTTTTATTTTTTTTTTCTTTTCTTTCTCTGTATTTATCCTGAATATTTCATCTTCCATTTTCGGTCTTTTTTTAGTGTTTTCTATTTTTTTCACTTTGAAGAAGAAGCTGTTTTTCTCTGTTTTTTTTTTGTGCCTGTTTTTTCCTGTTCCTTTTTTTGTTAGGTTAGGTTCGATTTTTTACCAGTAGTTTTTCCTGTTTCTGTTTATTCTTTTACTTGTTGTTTTTTCTTTTTCGTTCTCACTTTCTGTACTGTTTGTTTTGTGTTGTCTTATCTCTTTTCGATTTTTTCCTTTTTTTTATTTCGGCAAAGCATGTTTTGAGCTTATAATCCGACCTGTTGTTTCTTTCACTGTGTTTGTGTCTTTTCGCGTGGTTTGTATGCGGCTTCGCCTTGCTTCATGTTTCTTTTACTTTTTGCGTCTAACTTGCTTTTGCCTTTCTATCTTTTCGTTTCAAAGCAGCGATGTCTCGATGTTGACTGCGAGTTGTGACCTTTGCTGTGTTTCTTTCCTTTCGGCGTTGCGTGCCTGAGTTTCTTTTGTCTGACTGTCTTCTTTGTTTGCTTTTCCCCATTCGAAAGATCTGCCGTTCTGTGCCCTGTTTCGTGTCACGCGTGCGCGGAGAGCGACGCAAAGAGGGAGAGTAGCGTGCTGTGGCTGACCTTGTGCTGATTCGCGAAAGAGGCTGGCGTTTGAGTTTGGCTTTCTCCTGCTTTTGGTGCTTCCAGGTCCCCTCTTGTTCCTGGGCTTTGCTTGTGCGTTGCGGCAGCTCCGTCCTGTGTGTCTTTGTTGTTGTGTTCTTCTTCTTGCGCTTTGAGTTCGTTTTGGGCCTGTGTGAGTGTTTCGTCCCTTTTCTTCATTGCGTCCGCGATGAGTTTCTTTACGTGTGCGGCTACGTCGTTTTGTTCGTTGCAAATGTCGATGCGGTCGACGTGGCAAAGGTCGTGCTCTCCCCTCTCGTCCTTGGTTGTTCTGTCGGCGCTTTGCAGTGTCTTGATGATGGTGCCGATCGTTTGGTTGTGCGCGAGTTTGCCCTTTTGGCCCAGGAGTGTCATTGTCCCCGCCGCTGAGTGGAATTGCAGTTCGATGGTGTCGGCGTATGTCACCGTCTCCCCCTCGCCGACGGCGACGCCTGTGTGGGTCGCGTGTGCCATGTTGAATAGGTTGCACTTGCCGTCCGTCCCGTCTGCTTCTGTACCGAAGTTAGGCGTTTGCTTCTCATACGAGCCTCCTGGAACTGCCGCCGATCTGCCTGTGATAACCACGTCCTGGCTGGCTGCCTTCAGGTCCTCAGTACGGCGTCGGTTGTTTTTCGAGCGTCTGTCGTCGCGTTGTCAAAAAAGTGTTGGCATTCATGCTTCAACTTTTCCTTTAGATTCGCGGCCCCACGTTCGAGTTTCGCGTCTGCATTGATGCATGTTGCCGCGCTCGTCTGCCCTTGTGCGACTGTGCCCAGCACTCTCATGTATTCCTTGACTCCTGCTGCGGCCTTGCTTGCGGCTTCTCCCGCTGTCATCGTGTCCTCCATGACCTGCTTCAGTTTCGCCACTCTCTGTCGAGCCTTCTTCTCCATTTCCCCCGTGTCCGCTAGGCTGCGCAGCTCGTGAGCTTTTGCTGTCTCGTTCAATATTTGTTGCGCAGCCGCCAGCGCAGCAGTCAGAGCGCCCAAGTTCCTGGCGGTGGTTTCCCTTCGCTGTGCGAGCTTCTCCGTCAGTGCGCGCGCCTCTCCTGCAGCGTTGTCCAGTGCGGTGCCGAAGGCGCACATCTTCTGTGCGACGCCGCTCGCGAGACCGTCCGTTGATGCCGCGAGCGCCTTCTCGCTTCGAAGCGCCAAGGACGAAGCGAGCGCAAGCAAAGACAGCAGCGCAGGGCCGCACATTTTCTTCACTTCCCTTTTCACAAAAATCAATCAAACAATCCCACCCCCCCGCTGCCCTCCTCCTTTCCTTCCGTCCGAATAAAGCTACCCCTCTGTCCACACGCGCGCTGAAGCACGTCGCCCCACGCCTCCTGGCTCCTCCGCCAGTGCGCGGGGCACACCGGCCTGCCGTTGCGCTTCGCTTCCGGCCCCTCCCTCCCTCCTCCCTTCGCCCACGTTTGTCCCACCCGCGCCGAAGCGCTTCGTATTCCCCGGTGTCGGTGCTCGCCCGCGCTCGCCGGTCCGCGCGCGACTCGCGCCCACCATTCGCCGCAACATGACTCGAGCCATGGTCAGGCGTCGCCCCTCTTGGCCCGTCGCGATGCGATGGCCGAGGCGCGCGCGTGCAGGGCGGAAAATGTCGCACTGCTTCACGGTCCATGACGCAAGGCGAAGGCTGCAACGCGAGAGCGGTGCCGCTGACCTCGACCGGCGCGCAGCCTGTGGTGCACGGCGCGCCGCTCGCGTCTGGCAGTCGTGCGCGGCCATGGCAGACGCGCGCACGGCCTCCTTCCTCACCGCTGCCGCGCAGCGTCAGGCGGGCGTCTCCTCCCTCTCGACCTCGGCCGCGCGCCCTCCCATCCCGCGGCTGTTCCTCCCCTGTCGCTTGTTTCGGGTCCGACGCAGTCCACGCTGCTCCGCAACACGGGGGCGTGCAAACGCCCACGCGGCGAACGGGGAGGTGTGACCACGAGCCTGTGCCAAGAGCTGGCGTCGCACGACTGGGAAACAAAGCACGGCAGTCGCTTCGCCTGCACGTCAGCCGGCGCTCGCCGCCAAAGACGCGACGTGCAGGGCAGCGGGGCCAGTGGCGGACACCGGCGCGAATCCGTCAGGCACACACCAGGACCGATGCAAGCAGTGGGCAGTGCGACGCGCGCGCCTCTGTTACTGCCACGTCCGGCGGCACGCTGTAGGAAACGTCGCCCGAGTGTGGTCGGGCAAAGCCTCTGCTTGGACAGCAAGGAAACGGGCGGCTGCTGCAGGAGAGGTTCGCGGTCAGTCGCGCGAGGCGCCTTGGGCATGGGGAGCCAAGGGAACGAGAGGCGCTGTGCCGGGTGGTCCGCGTGGCTGCAGGTCGAGTAGCGAACGGGGCGCACCCAGACAAGCCGGTGGTCAGTGACGGAAAGCGGCTGCGGCGATGCGAATTGTTACAGCGGCGCGGAGAAAGGGAAGAGGACGTGCTGGCAGCGCCGTGGTCCGACATACAAAAAAGCAGGGAAGCAGGGCCGCGCAAAAGCGGGAGCAGGTGCAACGGCATGCGGCGGCGGCGCGCAAGGCTTGCCGGTGGGGCGTGACCGGGGCGTCGAATGCGGTTGAGACAGGAACAGAAGAAGCGGGTGAACAGCGCAGGAAGGAGGAAGGCGCGAGCAGAAGCGCGGCGCAATGGACCGCATCGCAACGACGACAGGCGCAGGGGGCGGCGACCAGGTAAACAAGTGCACTCGTGC